>JAFLJL010019062.1:115915-203260 GCA_018398815.1 Conus ventricosus
CAACGGCTACGCATGCGTCGATGAGACAGAGAGTTGGCGAGACTGGGACCGCTGTGACGAGTTCTGCACACACACACACACACACACACACACAATGAGTGGAGGGGGAAGGGAGGCTTGAGGATGAGGTGGGGGGTGGGGTGGGGGTAGGGGGTGGCTTTGACGTACGAATATAAATAGCACCCGAAGGGCTCACGCCTAAGGCCTAGGCCAGATTACGAAAGGTCACTCTTGAACCTCAGCGGTGACATGACTTGATTGAACAAACAACACAGACTGGCATGCCCTCCCCCCCCCCCCCCCCCCCCCACCTCCCCACACACACACACACACATGCGCACGCACGTCTAGAGCACACACACACCACACACCACACGCACAAACACACGCACGCACAAACACACACACACGCGCGCGCACGCACAAACACACACACACACACACACACGCATACACACACACACACAAACTGACGCACATGCGTGTGAGAGGAGAGAGAGAGAGAGAAGAGAGAGAGAGATCCCAATGCAGCACGTCGTGTAAAATCGTTGTTGGTATGATGTCAACTAGATGCAATAGATACCCACATCGCGCACACACACACACACACACACACACACACACACACACACACACACACACACACACACACATGAAGACTTCAGAGAGATGATTACAACAATGGAGGATGAAAGGGGGGTGTGGAGTTGTCAACCTCGGTGTAATGTCAGTGGAGGAAGGACTGCGCACAGCCCAAAACACACTCACAGCTTGCTTACAATCTCATTCATATATCATGCATTCGTCACATCAAACCACTAGTAAAGTCTATAACTTTACTACACATGTTCATAGAACGAAACATCAATGCATATGGAATCAAACAATATAAAACATTCTCTCTTTCCTGAACTTCACAAAATCATTTATCTAAAACATCATTAACTAACCCGGGTATAAACAGATTTCTACTTTACCTGGCCAGGTGATCTTAACTATTCACGAATCACTGTCTTTTCTTTTCTTTTCTTTTTCTTTTCACTGTCACTTTCACAACACGACACAACTGCCGGCACTGGTGTTGGTTGATGGCGCACTGGTCAGGTGAGACTGTTGGCGTTGGTCTGTGGTTCTGCTTGGCGAAGTGACGCTGCCAGGTATGAGGTCGAACCCCCGGTTAGGGTAGAACAGTGACTATCAACATCGATCTGTTCTCCTTTCTTTCTTCCTGCATTAACGCATTGCACTCTCTCTCTCTCTCTCTCTCTTCTAGTCTGCTCTTATCAAATGGACATGGTTGCTTTTCTTTTCTTTTTTCTTTTCTTTCTTTTCTTCTTCATAAATTAGCAACTCTCTCTCTCTCTCCACATCTCTCTCAGTCCTTCCTCTGCAGACTATCTCATGCTAATCTCTCAACTTGGTTCTCTTCTCTCCTCATCTCTCTCTCTCTCTGCCCTTCTCTCCTGCAGAGCTCCACTCAGAACCTCTCTCCCCCTCTCTCTTTGTTCGTTCTTCCCCTCGTTCTCTCCTCTCTTCATCTCTCTGCCTTTTCCCTCGTGCAGAGACTACACTAAAACCTCCTCATCTCTCTGTCTCTGTTCGTTCTCCCCTCGTTCCCCGTTCTCTCACTCACGCATTCTTCTTATTCGTTCCGATCTGTCCAAAACGGGCGAGTACCATTGGTCAGTATTTTTACCCCTGACACCCCGAAGTTGTCTCCCTCTAATTCCATTGGATATTCACATCACGACAGTCCCGTCTACACGCCTTACTCTCTGTGGTGGTCAATTGGTCATTTTAATTGATTAGCTAGATTTCACCCCCACCACACACTACCTTCTCCCTCTCCCTTTCCTGCTTTAACCTGCGACGTCGACTAACAATGACGTTGGTTCCACAAATTGGCCGGATAAGGCTGGCCAGGCACTGAGGTCCGTCTGGGCAGACATCGAGGCGTCGGTCAAAGCCGCTTAGTCGTCTGGCGGGACAGAACGTCTCTGTGGAGCCTCTCCCTATGCTTAATTGGCCGGACCCGACCTATGGCCCCGTCTTTCTGACGCCTAGAATGTTTGAGTTTGGACTTATGTCCAGTTGGAGTGGCCGACGACTGACCACACTCGGTTGTGTTGAATTTTGACCGTGACAATTTCCCCCTTGCAAAAGACTATGCACCGCATTTGTCTCAAAACAACGGTACAAAAAAGACAACAACCGAATTTGCTGACACACAGCTACACGCGCAAAGTTTAAAAAAAAAATACTTTACAACAACGGTTTATAAGTTATAAATATATCATTAGTGAATACCACTCCAATGAGTTATCATTGACGTGCGCTCTTGCGTTATTTCGACTCATTTTATAACGACCTCTGTGCGCACCTATGCAATTCCCCTACTTGCGGATTTGCCACATCTTCTCTTCACAATTCCTATGAAAAGCACAATATAGTATGATCACGATCCATGACACTTCACTGAGGAATCTCCGTCCTCACTTATTGCAAATAATGCATCACTACACAAGCGACTGTATGCTCCAAGCATATCTACATTTCACATGAACAAGTCTCACAAAGAAAATATGAACAAGTCTCACACAAAAAAAAATATGAACCATAGCCAACTGGGAATGAACCCATATCCAATCAACATAACTGTGATCAACACATATTATCAACAAAGCACGCGGATATGACTGACTTCCTCTGAGTTGCAGCTTGCTAGACTACACGACTTAAATAGTCAGCCCGACATTCTGTCGACCTGGAATGTACTGCACTCGATACCTGTAGGGCTGCAATGCCATTGCCCAACGCAGAACCCTGCTGTTTTTTCAGCTGTGCCTCCTGCAGGAATTTGAGTGGTTGGTGATCTGTCTCTATCACGAACTCTTTCCCATACAAGTATTTGTGGAACTTCTGCACGGCCCACGACAGCTAAACACTCCTTCTCCACCGTTGCGTACCCTTCTTCACACTTTGTCAACTTCCTGCTAGCATATCTCACAGGAAACCGACTCCTTCATGCTCCTGTAACAATACTGCACCTATCCCACCACCTGATGCATCTGTCCGCAACAAAATGGTTTGGACATATCTGGTAGCTTCAAGATGGGACGGGAACCTAGTCTCTCTAATACCGTCTGCAGTGCTTGCTCTGCAGCGTCTGACCACTCGACCACTGCCGGTTTCCCTGCCTTGACCAAATCACTGAGAGGACTCGTGATTGCCGCGAAATTTGGAACAAACTCCTATAGAACCCAATAAACCTAGCAGACTCCTGACTTCTGTTTTGGTCTTTGGTCTCTCTGAATTCATCATCTTCTCCACCTTTCCCCTTTCTGGCTGCTTTGTGTCGCCTCGACAACAAAACCTAGGAACTCCTACTGTCTAGCCCTTCATACAGTGACACGTCCCTGTATGACTCTTCTCCTGGAAACTCAGGCAACAAAATCTCCACTTCTTCTGCTGGGTCTCCTTCACCTCATCAATGATTGCTGCTGCGCTATGTGCTGAGTCTCACCTCCTCTAACCACCTGTTTCTCTCCACCTCTTGCCAACTCCCAAGACTTCACGAGCGAAGGGTCTTGTTCCTGTGCAGCCCTAAAATCATCAGGCGACACATCTATGCCCGACTTCCTTCCTGGAACAACTAACGGTTTAACAACCTTTTCCTCTTCTTGCTCCGTGTTTGAAACTGCTGCCCTGTAGCAGTCAACAACTCAGGATCCCTGGATCCCTTGCACCTGGAATATTTCCAATGATCAAATCATGAAGGGGTTTGTCCATCACCAACGCAGACAACTCGCCTGAGAAGTAAGGGTTACGTACTTCTATCTTAGCAACTGGAAACTCCCTCACAGTGCCATCGATTAGAGTACAGGTCTGGATTTGCCCTGTCAAATCCCCTTTATCGACCAGCGTTGTTCGTACTACCCGCATGAACAACCAGTGTCTCGTAACACTTTCACCCTCTGCTGGCCAATCCACCCTTCTTCCACTGGTAACGAACCACTCAGCCTAGTGCCCTCCATCCCTGACACTGACTGCTGTCCAGTGCTAGCCATAAGCTGCACTCCACCCTCTTCAGACTGAATCCCCTTTGGTTCCACTGCAGGTCGTTTCCCTTGACGACCCTTATCCACCTCTTGCAAGGCTGCTGCCTTCTGGAACCATCATGCGACAATCCCTCGCCACATGTCCCTTCTGTGACAAATGAAACACTAATGTCCCTTTGCCCTTCCTTCTGCCCCACCACTGGGTTTGCAGACTTTGCAGAAAACTCCCCTAGTCTCCTTGCACTCTTCTCACCTGTGCCTAGCACCTGTTTTCTCCTGCACCTTCGTGCCCAAACGTGCCTCTCTATACACCTCTGCGAACTTCAACAACTCTCCTGCTGTCTCTGGCTGTCTCTCTTTCAAATGTATAGTTAACTCAGGGCCGCAACCTGACAAAATCTGTTCTTTCATAACTAGCTCTTTCAATTCAGTGAACTCCTTCTTCGTACCACTCAACTCTAAACCATTTCTCAAAATAGTGATCTAGACGTGCACCAAACTGAGTGTACGTCTCACCTGCTTGTAATTTAGCTGAACGAAATTTCTTCCTGAACCCCTCCTCTGTGAGGTCAAATCCCTTCATTAAAGACTCCTTCACAGCACCAAAATCAGATGTTGTTCTGCTGGTAACGCAGTGAAAATCTGCAATGCCTTACCCGTCAATAGCGCTGACAAATGACTGCCCACTCTTCTGGAGGCCAACCTGACTGGTTGCAAACGTTTCGAACGACTGATGTATGCATCAATCGAATCGGTTCCTTCAGAGAATTTGGGCAACTTGGGTCGGGAGCATAGTGCGCACAGAGTCACTGGAAAATGACTCCCATCTCGGTGGTCTCCTTTGTATTCTCACCTTTTCTAACTCTAATTGAACCTTTAAACTTTCCGTTTCTGCTTCATTTTTTCTGTCTCCTGCGCTTCCCCTTAGTCTTTCTGTTTCCTGCGTTCCCTTATTCTTTCTGTTTTTCCTTAGCCTGTTTCATTAGCCTGAATCCTTAATCTTTCTGTTTCCTGCGCTCTACTGCGATACGGCGTCTTTCCGCACGTTCATCTCTTTCATTTTTTTGTGGTTTTCAACGAATGCTTTGCAATCTTCTCCCGATAGCCTAAAATCACGAGCGACGCTCAGAGTTGTTCAATGGGGTGTTCTTTTCTTCCGCCTTGTATCTCTTTCTTTTTCTTTTTTTTTGAACAAGATTTTATTACTACGACAGCCAATGGGGTTACCGACAGAGTGACGTAATAGCACAATCCCATGAAAGATAATATTAGCTTGGGACAACGTAGTTAGTTTTTATAAGACGCCCGCGCCTGACCCAACTATGAGAGCGAATTATAGGCAATCTGTGCGAAATGAGTACTCTGGGGCTGAAATGCCAAGCCTAGTTTTTAACTATCTTGGAAGCATGCCAAGCCTAGTATTCAACTATCTTGGGAACATACAGTAAGACAACCCTTGTCTTAGGATTACAATACTTGAATCCCACCCCGCTTCCTCTCTGAGAAGTTGAACAATTTAATAAATGGGCCCGAATATCCTGGCAAGCTCGCCATTAAATGTCAACCCCGGTGTAATGTCAGTGGGAGGACTAGCGCACAGAAATTTCCAATGCCATAATGGGAAAATTTTTCCCCAACCCCCAAATTTAAAATAAAAAAACCCAAATTTCCCGGGGGGGCTTTCCTGAAAACCCCCCCCCCAAACAAAAAATTTTTTTTTCCCCCATTTTTTTTTTTTTTTTTTTTAAAAAAAACCCTTTTTTTTTTTTAAACTAAACCCCAAAAAAGGGGGGTAATTTTAAAAAAAAAAAAAAAAAAAAAAAAAAAAAAAAAAAAAAAAAAAAAAAAAAAAAAAAAAAAAAAAAAAAAAAAAAAAAAAAAAAAAAAAAAAAAAAAAAAAAAAAAAAAAAAAAAAAAAAGGGGGGGGGGGGGGGGGGGGGGGGGGGGGGGGGGGGGGGGGGGGGGGGGGGGGGGGGGGGGGGGGGGGGGGATTTCCCAAAAAAAAAATTTTTTTTTTTAAAAACCTTTTTTTTGGCCAAGGGGGTTGATCTTAATTTCACGAACACTGTCTTTTTTTTTTTTCTTTTCTTTTCACTGTCCTTTCAAACGACAAAAACTACCGGCATGGTTTTGGTTGTGGCGCGGTGGTGGCTGTTGGCGTTGGTCTGTGGTTGCTTGGCAAAGTGACGCTGCAGGTATGGGTCGCCCCCGGTTGGGTAGCGTGATATCAAATCGATCTGTTTCCTTTTTTCTTCCTGATTAAGATTGCACTCTTCTCTCTTCTTCTTCTAGTTGTTTATAAAGGGCATGGTTGTTTTTCTTTTTTTTTTTTTTTCTTTTCTTTTTTCTTCAAAAATTTGGGCAACTCTTCTCTCTCTCCACATCTCCCTAGTCCTCCTCTGAGCTTTTCGCTAATCTTCAACTTGGTTCTCTTCTTCCTTCTCTTCTCTCTCTGCCCTTTCCCGCGAGCTCCCTCAGAACCTTTCCCCCCTCTTTTGTTCGTTTTCCCCCCGTTTCTCCTCTTCTCTTTTTCCCCTTTTTCCCCTGTGAGAGAAAACCCCTAAACCTCCCATCTTTGTTCTGTTTTTTCCCCCTCTTTCCCCCGTTTCTCCTCAGTTTCTTCTTTTTGTTCCGATCTGTCCAAAAGGGCGATACCTTTGGCGTTTTTTTCCCCCTGCACCCCGAAGTTGTTCCTTTTCCTTTGGGATATTCACATCACGACTTTCCCGCTACCCCCTTACTCTCTGTGGTGGTAATTGGTCTTTTTTGTTGCTAGATTTCACCCCCAAAAACCTCCCTTCTCCCTCCCCCTTTCCTGCTTTAACTGGGTCCGAAAACAATGACGTTGGTTCCACAATTGGGCCCGGGGTAAGGCGGCCCGGCCTGGGTCCGTCGGGCGAAATGAGGGTCGGTAAAAGGCTTTTAGTGTCTGGGGGGGGAAGAAGTCTTGGGGGCCCTTTCCCCCTATGCTTAATGGCGGACCCGCCCCTATGGCCCGTTTTTCTGACCCTAAAATGTTTGATTTTGGGATTATTCCGTTGGAGTGGCCCGATGCCCACACTTCGGTTGTGTTGTTTTTGCGTGAAAAATTTCCCCCCTTGAAAAAGGCTTGCCCGCATTGTTAAAAAAAGGACGCCCCGAATGCTGACACACAGAAAAGTGCAAGTTTGAAAAAAAACTTTACAACCAAGGGTTTAAAATTTTTAAAAAATTTTAATCATTAGTGATACCACTCCAATGGTTATCTTGCGTGCGCTTTGCTTTATTTCAACTCTTTTTTAAAACGACCCTGTCGCACTTATGCAATTCCCCTCCCTGCGGATTTCCCTATCTTTTTCCCAAATTTTATGAAGACAATAAATTTTGATCCGTCCATGACACTTCACTGGGAATCTCACCCCCTTATTGCAAATAATGATCCTCCCAAAAGGATGTATGCCCCAAGTAATAATTAATGAGCAGTCTCCAAAGAAATATGAAAAGTCTCACACCAAAAAAACATGAACTAGCCAAGGGAATGAACCCTTATCCATTCAACATAGGGAAATAACACTTTTTTACAAAAAAGCCCCGGTATGACTGATTCCTTGAGTTGCAGCTTGCTAGATACACGATTTAATAGTCAGCCCCGACTTCTGTCGCCGGGAATGACTCCCTGGGTCCCGTAGGGCTGCAATCCCATTGCCAACGCAAAAATCTGCGGGTTTTCAGCTGTCCCTTTGGGGAAAATTTGAGGGTTGATGATGTTCGATCACGAATCTTTCCTACAAGTTTTGGGAATTTTGCCGGCCCCCACAACAGTAAACACCCCTTCTTACTGTGGTCCCCTTCTTAAAACTTTGTCAATTTTCCTGTAGCTATCTCACGGAACTCGCCCCCTTCTGTCTGAAACAAAACTGCCTATCCACCCCCTGATGCATCGTCCGCAACAAAAAGGGTTTGGCTTTTGGTTGCTTCGATGGGACGGGAATTGCCTTTCCAACACCTTTCCTGCAGTGCTTGTTGCGGTCTGCCCATCGACCACTGCGGTTTCCCCCTTTGGGACCAAATACTGGGGGGGACTCGTGATTGCTCCCGAAATTGGGAACAAACTCCCTTTGAACCCATAAAACTAGCAGACTGGACTTTTTTTTGGTTTTTGGGTCTTTGAATTCCTCTTTCCCCTTTCCCCCTTTCTGGTGCTTTTTTGTGCCCCCGACAAAAAAAAACTGGGAAAATCCAGTTTGGGAAAAACCAACCTGGACTTTGTTGGTTGGGGTGGATTGGTTGCCCAACCCTCCCCAAAATGCCTAGCTGCTCTATGCTCCCCCCTTTTTCCGGTGCTATCAAAATGTCACCCTTGAAATTCACAAACCTTCATCCGCAATAGTTTCCCTCACATTCGAGGAAGATGGGGTGCGTTGACCATCCAAAAGGGGTATGCCCTGGTATACCCCCTAGGGGTGGAGAATGTGTGACTTCCTTTGGGTCCTCACTAGGGCTATTGCCTTTACCCCTTGCTAGATCGATCCTGGTAAAATACGGCTTTGCTTGTGGCGTCTGAGCGACGGTTTTTCAGTTTGGTTGCCTCTGCTCGCCCTTGGTGACATGTTGGTCTATAGTCACACAGAATCGGCTCACTGACTTTTTCCTCACTAAGCGAGGGGATAATGATGATTTGGGGTTCAATCACCCCGGCCCAAACATCTTTTCTCCCTCCCCGATCACTTGCTTGGTGGATTGGGATCGGGTGGCTTTCCAGACGGGCTTCTGTGATGTCAATCCCCCGTCAGTCTTAGAGTTGTCTGCCTGGTTTATCAGTCGGGGGCCCATACTGTTTGGGCCCCTAATTCCCCCCGTTCCCTACTGCCCCAGCCCTTAACGTGACCATCCTGTTGGGTTTTCTGGAACTCAGGCAACAAAAATTTCCCCTTTTTCTGCTGGGTCTCCCTTTACCTCCTCAATGATTTTGCTGCGCCTTGGGCTGAGTTCACGCGAAAATTTTTGGGAGTAGATTTGCATGGAAAAGTTTTGGTTTCCATTCACATCGATTCGGTTTTTCCGATCTACCTTTCATTTATGGTGAATTTTCCCCTTCCAAAGCATCAGCAGTTTTTGTGATCCCTGGGAAGCAGAAAAGGGTTGATCTCCCACTTGGGAATTGTTTCACCTTCTGTATTCGTTCTTCTGGCGACCCCCACCCCCTGCAAAAATTCCCTTGGCCTTACATGTCTTCGGGGATTGCGTAGGTCCCCCCCTACTGTTAGTGGTTTTGCCTTTGCTTTTCTCCGGACCACAGCTCTTTGAGAATGACACCGGGCCCCCAAATGTCCGCCCTACAGCAGCTCAAATGGCGAAAAGCTTTTGCTTTCTGGGGGCTTCCTGTAGGCGACAGTGCCGCTGGAATGTAGCGGTCCCCAAATTTTGGCCTTTCCCAAGGTTCTTTAAAATTTTTCAGCCACCCTTGAATCTCTCCCCCAAGCCATTGCATTGTGGATGGGTTGGGGGGAGGAGCGTGTGTGTCCCCAGCAGCCTTTTTCCTCCCTTTTCCGCTGGGTGAACTGTGACCCCCTGTCACTGAGAATTTGGCTGGGAACCCCCCGGGAAAAGATGTTCCAGCCCTTCACGCTGTTGCGTATTAAGCCTTTCAATGCAACCGTTTGGGTATCTGGTCGCGTGTCCACAAATGTAAAACATCCTGTGCCCACTTTTGGAAAAGGGCGGATTGGGGCCCAACAGATCAAAAGCCCCCTCTCTGAACTTTTGGGCAAATTTAAAGGGGGGGTGTTTAAGGGGTTCTTTACCCCCTTTTGGGTGACCTTGGCACACTCATGAATGCAGAACCGCTTTTGTCTGCCCCTTGCTCCTGGCCCAATGAAATCATCAAAGACTCGGTTACTGTTTTTCTGGTGCCGGATGACCCCCCAGAGCGACTCGTGCCCCTGACAGCGTTACGATAAAAAGTGGTCCTCTAACTGAGTGGTACCTTACCTGTTTCCTTGGTGAAATCGGTACAAAAGCCCCCCCCTTTTCCAAAAAATTCTGTTCACTCCTCTAACCTCTGTTTCTTCCCCCTTTGCCAACTAAGCTTCCGGGGAAGGGTCTTGTTCCCTGTGCTGCCCAACTCATAGGGACACGTCCGCCCCACTTCCCTTCGGAACAACTAAACGGTTTAAACCTTTCCTCCTTTTGGTTTGTTTGAAATGCTGCCCTGTAGCGTCAACAAAAAGGTCCCGGATCCCTTGCACCCGGGAAAATTTCAATGATCAAAACTGAAGGGGTTTCCCATCCCCAACGCGACAACCCCCGAGAAGTAAGGGGTTTGTTTCTATTTGCAATGGAAAAATCCTCAATGCCATCGATTAGGTCAGGTTGGTTTGCCCTGTCAAATCCCCCTTTCGACCGCGTTGTTCGTTACTCCCCGCTGAAAAAACCGTGTTCGTAACATTTCACCCTCTGCTGGCCAATCCACCCTTTTCCCCTGGGAACGAACCACTCGCTAGTCCTCTATCCTGCATGACTGCTGTCAGTGCTACCATAGGGGCCCCACTCCCCCCCTCTTCAGACGAATCCCTTTTGGGTTCCCCTGCAGGTCGTTTTCCCCTTTCGACCCTTTTCCCCTTTCAAGGCTGCTGCCCTTTGGAACCCCTGCGAAATCCCCCGCCACATGTCCTTCTTGGACAAATGAAACACCAATTTCCCTTTGCCCTTCCTTCTGCCCCCCACTGGGGTTTTTCAGACTTTTCAGAAAAAAATTTCCTGTTCCTTGCACTCTTTCCCCCTGTGCCTCACCTGTTTCTCCGCACTTCGTGCCCCAACGGCCTCTCTAACCTCTGGAAATTCAACAAATCCCTGCTGTCTCTGGTGTCTCTCTTTCAAATGTAGGTTAATCAGGGCCCCCCTGACAAAAAAATTTTTCTTTCTAATAGCTTTCTTCAAAGCGAACCCCTTTTTTGTCCCCTCAACTTAACATTCTAAATAGTGATCTAACGTGCACCAAATGGTGTACGTTTCCCTGTTTTTAATTGCTGAAAGAAATTTTTTTTTGAATCCTCCTCTGTGAGGTCAAATCCCCTTTATTAAAAATCCCTTTACAGCACAAAAAGGATGTTGTTCTGCTGGTTTTGGTGAAAATCTGCAATCCCTTTCCGTCAGTAACGCCGACAAAATGACTGCCCATTTCTGGAGGCAAAAATGACTGGTTGCAAACGTTTTAACGGCGATGTTGTAATCGAACGGTCCCTTCCCAGGAAATTTTTGGGAGCTTGGGGCGGGGGGCTGCTGGCAAGAGTACTGGAAACTGAAATCCCCTCCTCGGTGGTCTCCCCTTTTTATTCCATTTTCTTAAATCTAATTTAACCTTTAACTTTTGTTTCCCGCGCTTTCCTTTGCCCTTTTTGTTTCCCGCGGTTTCCCCGCTTTAAAACCTTCGTTCCCGGTTTCCCTAGCCCGTTATCATTGCTAATCCTTAATCTTTTGTTTCCCGCGCCTTCTGCATCGGGTCTTTCGAGTTTTCTCTTTCCATCTTTTGCTGGTTTTTTAACGTGTCGCAATCTCTCCTGAGTAACTAGATCGCGGGGACGCCACATTTTTTTCAATAGGGGTTTTTTTCTTCCGCCATTTATCTCTTTTTTTTTTTTTTTTTTTTAAAAATTTTTTAACAAAAAATTTTAAAAATTATTTCCTTTCCTATAAAAAAAAAGTTAAACTTTTTTTTTAAAACCCACCCTAAAAAACAGAGACAATTTAAAAAAATTCAAAAAAAAATTTAAAAAATTTCCCCTTTAATTTTTTTAAAAAATAAAATTTTAAAAAAAAAAAAAAAAAAAAAAATTGCAAAAATAAATCCCCCCCAAATTTTCCCCAAATTTTAAAAAAATCCCCCCCCCGGAAAGCCCCCCCCTATTTCAAAGGTAGGAAAGAAACACCACGCACAACTAAAAATTGTTTCCATAAAAAACCATGTAAAATAAACTATAAGTCATAAAAATTTAATCATATAAAAAAAAAAAAACATTTTTTCCCAAAATAAAAAACATTTTTCTTAAAAAAATCATTAACTAAGGGGTTAAATGGGGTTTTATTTCCCCGGGTTTTTTTTCACCCCTTTTTTTTTTTTTTTTTTTTTTCCCCTTTTTTTAAAACACCCCTTTTTCCTGGGCCAATGCACATTTAGCGAGTGATCAAATGGAGCTACTAGACTAACACAGAGAGACAAGACAAGACAATACAAGACAAAATTCTTTATTTACGAGGATAATAGATAAGCACTGACGTGCTTTTTTTTTTTTGCATCCAGTCTTCGCATTGAGTAGGGACTACAACATGCAGTGAAATGAAATAATGTAAGAAAGCAAACAAGCAAACAAAGCGGTCACGCAATCATAATGGAATGTCAAGTCATTCCAGGAGAACCATGAGAGAGAGAGAGAGAGAGAGAGAGAGAGAGAGAGAGAGAGAGAGAGAGAGAGAGAGAGAGAGAGAGAGAGCGGAAAAGATAGGTTGTACTTATCTGCAATACGTGGTGCTTTTATGATATGAGTCGGATTTGTTGGACTGATAATATGGTGGTCACTGACAATGTAAAAGATCACCAAAAATAAAACGGGGAAATTCCCGTTATGTTCAAGAAGCATTCGCTATGATAGCGGTGTAAGGGAAACAACTCGTCAAGACTGTTGGCAAAGCGTCGCTATTGTATCGCCCCCTTGTGTGTGTGTGTGTGTGTGTGTGTGTGTGAGAGAGAGAGAGAGAGAGAGAGAGAGAGAGTGCGTGCCAGTAGGCAAGAGCTGCAACTTCCGTAGATGCAATTTTTCAGTTCACTGGCAGTGGCGACTTGAAATTTCTGTGTCAAGGGCTTGCACTTTTGGACATTTGTAATAATCTTTCTTCTGCCGAACCGAGCAGCCCCTTGGCAGATGCTATTATGCGACCACCAGACACGACACAACAAAACCTCCGTAGAAGTGGCCCCGTGCATGTGCTAGCCTGTATTTCATGATTGCAGCACCCACCGGCGAAACACCACACACACACGCACGCGCACGCACACCACACACACACTGAAAAAGACAGGTCAGAGATACTGGAAGCTTCCATTGGTATGAGGGCAGATTGACATAGATTTTGGTCACGTGCAACACATGCCAGATCGATTTTTTGTTTTGGAAAGAAATTGTTTTAAATTTGATTTTCAAATCAGTCGCCAAACGTTGCTATACGTCAAATTCGAACGCTAAATCGACGAACTTTATTGACACTAATCAATAATGATTGATGCACAAGCATATTAAGAAACACATTAGTCAGTAGGTGAGATTAACGTCCAATGGCCTTAAAAGGGCAAGGTACACATGCAGACATAGGTCTGCATATTCTGTGGCAACTGTTGTAGCTGGCAATAGTGGGCGAGTTCGTCGAATGTCTCCGTCTCGACCTCTGGTTCCTTTTGAAAACTGGTTCAAATTCAGCTGTTGGTCTGCCGACGATGGGCGTCAGTGTATTTCGCTTCTTTTCCCCCAACCAAAAGGCTGTATTCAGGACCACCAGGCGGCCTTCTTCGTGCTCGGGTGGCGATTGGCCTGTGCCGCGTGAGGCCGCCTCAAAGGGGGAGCAGGACGAAAGTCGCTGGAACGCCGCAAGAATCCCGGCGGGCCACGCAGACTACGGCCGTGAGGGCAATTTTTCAGCCCAACCCATCCCAGGCTACAGTTGTCTAGTCATAGTCAGGCAGCGCGCTCCATCGCCGATCGTCTCGAGTGCGGAGACTGTACGTACAACGTTGTCACAAAATACGGTGGGCATGACGCGTGCGGAGTGTAAATTTCGCTGCTACGTTCATCGTACCGCTACGACAGCTCCCCCCCAGGTGTAACCCTTTGCGTAGCACACGTGTGTCGAAGAAAACGGGCAGACAGAGTATACTTTAGGTTATTATTGCGGCGGAATTTCAGACGTCAACGGATTCTACGTGACCGTACAAATCCGTTTGATATTTATGATGACGTGGAACTGTTTGCTAGGTTTCGTTTTCGGCGAGAAGACATCGTTACGCTCGTCGATCTGTTTGGAGATGAGTTGGAACACCCTCTCCCGAGAGGAGGTTCGCTACCTCCGTTGATGCAAGTGTTAGTTGCATTACGTTTTTTTGCAACAGGGGCATTTCAGCAAACGATTGGGGATTTGTTCAACATTGACCGACGGACTGTAGGAAGAGTTATTGCCCGATTCTCCTCAGTCTTGTCTGAACGGCTGGGAGAATTTGTGAAGCTTCCGGTTTTACAGAGAGAAGCAGATGTGATGATAGACAGTTTTTACCACATAGCAGGTTTTCCCAGTGTACTGGACTGCACTGACTGTACACATATTCAAATCATCGCACCTGTGATCAATGAATTTGAATACGTCAACCGCAAAGGCAAGCACACAGTTAATGTGCAGCTCACAAAACGTTGTTTACAAAACAACGCATTTCCACGCTCTTTGATAAGTTCCAATAAGCAGCGAATCTCCTCTTCCGTAAAATTGATAGTTCTTTGCCTGGAAGCATCCATGTTGGCTGAAAAGCAATAACGCGTGATGTGAAACAAAACCGAATCCCCGGGTTTTGCCGTTCGCGCTAACTATTTTTAGCTTGACGCAAGACGTAGGCTCCAAAACGTTGCACGTAACTCCGCAAACAACTAAGTATGCGTCATGACCACGAAGATACGCATTTGCGGAACTACGTTGTGCGTTGGCTCTCCGCGTTCGTAACTTGAAGCGTAACTATTTTCAGATACGCATCCGACAAGACCTCGGCCGACAAGACAGGAGCCGTCCCCCGGCGACACAGGCCAGACCCGCCGTCACCCATATAACTAATATGGCTGGAAGGATCGCTGTGCCGCCTGACACTGACCGCTCCCATCAGTGTCCTTCAAAGGAGAGCTACCACCTTCGCAGCTCGCAGCAAATTCCACGAGGAAAAAACACATTAGGCCTATTGATCAATTTGTTTATTACAATGGCAATGAAGAATCTGGGCTAAAAGGAGAAAGGGGATTTTCCGTTCTGCCAGGTCATGATTGTTTAAGAACACAATTCATGCGACTGCGTACTTGTTCAACCAATTAAAATGTTGTACAAATTTGAAACGTATTTAGCAAACAAAAACTGAAACATTGATAATGTTACCGATATGCCGTCATTTAACTTAAGCCCGAAGCTTTGTCAGAACTCTTTTTAGATTACGTCATCCACCTTGGAACGTCAGTCGTCGCACTTCGGATTGTTCCTTAATTTCTCAGAAAAAAATAAGGTACGTCATCTTCCTAGTTTTTCGGTAAACAGCCACTCCCAGATCCGCTGATGATTATTAACTTTGCTGTTGCTGTCCGCCTAGAATAGTGTAGCAGAACATTGTAAAACCAATTTTAAATGCAAATATTTCAATTCACTCAGAAACGGGTCGTTGTTTTCCGTTCTTGATGTGGTTGTGTAGTTAGCGCGATCTCGGCTGTGTCAGTTTCTCTCATTTCTGTTCCATTTTCTGTCGTTTCCGCCGAGGAAGATTGAATAAGGGATTATTTGTAACTCTGAGAAAAAGTTCATCAGCTCTTTATGCTTGGTCTGCGGTGTTATTTGTAATATTCTGTATTTGTAGCCCTTCCTAGTAAGGGATGGGCACAGAACACCTACAGCCAGCCGCCGTGTCACGAATAAAATTGGAAACACGGCGCTGTCTGCTTGTCAGTTTTGCTTTTATTGTGCTTCCTTGTCTGATTCATGACGTTAGGCATAATGTTCACTGCCATGATTAAGCATATATCTTTACTTTACAAATAAATGTTTATTAGTGTGACCCGTTTACCTGTCTTTTCGAATCAAATATGGCGACTGCCTGGTTCGAAGCAAGCTCATCTACACGTCATTGGTGGGTTCCATGATGTGTCACCTATTTTTAAACAACGATGGTTTTCCGATGGGGGAAACGGAAATCTCCGCTAGGGGGATGCCACGAAAGATAATGTCATACATTTCTTACGTCCCTCAAACAGTTGTTCGTGCCCCATAAAGGCACATGAAAATATGTTTGTTTGTTTGTTTTTCCCCCGTTGTATGATGCCCTGTTATGCTACAGCCTTTGTGTCTACTTATGCCACATCCGTGTTTCATTTATTTCGTTATTGTTAAACACGCACCCCTCCACACACAAATCTCACTTCTCCTGCCTTCCACCTACTTCATCTCATTCTCTCTGTTTCTCTCCCTCACCCTTTCTGCGCCTGTTTTGAATTGTGCCCACTTTCCCTTCACTTTCCATATATCATGTCATGCGTGCTTGTGTATATGTGTATGTGTGTGTATATATATATATATATACATATATATATTCAGTATATTTAAAATGCCTAAAACAATTTTTTTAAGTGCTCAACCCCTTGGGGAGCAACATTAGTTAAAACAAGTTAAAAGAGGAATCTTAAAACTATAGTTTTAAGATTCCTCTTTTAACTTGTTTTAACTACATATATATATAAATATATATATATATATATATATATATATATATATATATATATATATATATATATATGTGTGTGTGTGTGTGTGTGTGTGTGTGTGTGTGTGTGTGTGTGGTGTGTGTGTGTGTGAGTGCCTGTGTGTGCATGTGTGTGTGTGTGTGGAGACAGAAGTTGTGAGAGAGGGCTGAGATTCTGTGTATATATGTGTGTATGCACATGCCAGTGTGCTTTGTGTGTGTTTGTAGTTCTCCATTTCAATTACACATCACAGAAATTCAGCATTCCCCTTGGATTGAGTTTGTAAAGCAGGTATGTACTCCGTGAAAATGGGTACGACCGCATTTGGACTCAGATTTTTTATACTTTGGAAAACACTTTCAAGAATCTGACACACAAGATAATTGCAAACAGTTATGGTGGGAAGCTGAACAAAATAGGAGAGAGAGAGGGAGAGAGAGAGAGAGCTAGAGACAGAGGCTGAATATTAATTCTGTATTACTCACACATATATACACACACAGAGTTGAGACGGAAGAGAACGTTATCTTTTTTATATCCCTCATGTTGTCAACCTCGGGTGATGTCGATGAAGGACTAGCACACAGCCCAAACACACTCACAGCTTGCTTACGATCTCATTCATATATCATGCATTCGTCACATCAAACCACTAGTAAAGTCTATAACTTTACTACACATGATCATAGAACGAAACATCAATGCATATGGAATCAAACAAAATAAAACATCCTCTCTTTCCTGAACTTCACAAAATCATTTATCTAAAACATCATTAACTAACCCGGGTATAAACAGATTTCTACTTTACCTGGCCAGGTGATCTTAACTATTCACGAATCACTGTCTTTTCTTTTCCTTTCTTTTTCGTTTCACTGTCACTTTCACAAGCACGACACAACTGTTGGCACTAGTCAGGTTAGACTGCTGGCACTGGCGTTGGACTGCCGGCACTGGTCAGGTTAGACTGCTGGCACTGGCGTTGGTCTGTGGTTCTGCTTGACGAAGTGACGCTGCCAGGTATGAGGTCGAACCCCCGGTTCAGATGGAACAGTGACTATCAACATCGATCTGTTCTCCTTTCTTTCTTCCTGCATTAACGCATTGCACTCTCTCTCTCTCTTCTAGTCTGCTCTATCAAATGGACATGGTTGCTTTTCTTTTCTTTTCCTTTTCTTTCTTTTTCTCTTCATCAGTTAGCAACTCTCTCTCTCACTCAACATCTCTTCTTAGTCCTCCCTCTGCAGACTTTATCTGGTGCTAATGCCTCCACTTGGTTCTCTTCTCTCCTCCCCTCATCTCTCTGCTCTTCTCTCCTGCAGAGCTTACACCCAGAACCTCTTCCTCTCTCTCTGTCTCTGTTCGTTCTCCCCTTCTCTCTCACTCACGCATTCCTTTATCCCCTAACTCCGTGTCCAAGGGCGAGTACCATTGGTTAGTATTTTTACCGCCTCATACCCGAAGTTATCTCCCTCTAATTCCATTGGATATTCAAATCATGACAGTCACGCCTACACGCCTTACTCTCTGTGGTGGTCAATTGGTCATTTAATTGATTAGCTTGATTTCACCCCCCACCACACACTACCTTCTCCCTCTCCCTTTCCGGCGACGTCGTAAATTGGCTAGATCAGTCTGGCCCATGCGTTGAGATCCGTCTGGGCAGACATCGAGGCGTCGGTCAAGCTACTTAGTCCGTCTGGCTGGACCGTACCGTCTCCGTAGAGGATTAGGATTAGTCTCCTCGCTGTGCTCAAACTGGCCGGATGAGTCTGATCCGGGCGTCGAGACTCGTTTGACCAGACATCGAGGCGTCGGTCAGCTACTTAGTCCGTCTGGCTGGACCGTACCGTCTCCGTGAAGCCTCTCCGCTAAGCTTAATTGGCTGGACCCGACACATGGGCTGTCTGCCTAGCGCTCAGAATATTTGAGTTTGAGCTTATGTCCAAACAACCTGGACCACGACTTTGGTTGTTTATTTTTTGTCCGTGACAATTTCCCCCTTGCAAAAGACTATGCATCGCATTGTCTCAAAACAACGGTACATAAAGGACAACAACCAAATTTGCTGACACACAGCTACACGTGCAAAGTTTGAAAAATACTTTACAACAAACGGTTTATAAATTATAAAATATATCATTAGTGAATACCACTCCAATGAGTTATCATTGACGTGCGCTCTTGCGTTATTTCAACTCATTTTATAACCACCTCTGTGCGCACTTATGCAATTCCCCTACCTGCGGATTTGCCATCTCTCCTCTTCACAATTCTTATGAAAAGCACAATATACTATGATCACGATCCATGACACTTCACTGAGGAATCTCCATCCTCACTTACTGCAAATAATGCATTACTACACAAGCGACTGTATGCTCCAACATAACTACATTTACATGAACAAATCTCACACAAAAATATGAACCATAGCCAACTGGGAATGAACCCATATCCAATCAACATAACTGTAATCAACACATATTATCAACAAAGCACCCCGGATATGACTGACTTCCTCTGAGTTGCAGCTTGCTAGACTACGCGACTTAAATAGTCAGCTCCGACATTCTGTCGACCTGGAATGTACTGCACTCGGTACCTGTAGGGCTGCAATGCCATTGCCCAACGCAGCACTCTGCTGTTTTTCAGCTGCGCCTCCTGCAGGAATTTGAGTGGTTGATGATCAGTCTCTATCACGAACTCTTTCCCATACAAGTATTTGTGGAATTTCTGCACGGCCCACACAACAGCTAAACACTCCTTCTCTACAGTTGCGTACCCTTCTTCACACTTTGTCAACTTCCTGCTAGCATACCTCACAGGAAATTCGACCCCTTCATGCTCCTGCAACAATACTGCACCTATCCCACCACCTGATGCATCTGTCCGTAACAAAAATGGTTTGGACATATCTGGTAGCTTCAAGATGGGACGGGAACCTAGTCTTTCCAGCACCGTCTGCAATGCTTGCTCTGCAGCGTCTGACCATTCGACCACTGCCGGTTTCCCTGCCTTGACCAAATCACTGAGAGGACTCGTGATTGCTGCGAAATTTGGAACAAACTCCCTATAGAAACCAACAAAACCTAGCAGACTCCTGACTTCTGTTTTGGTCTTTGGTCTCTCTGAATTCATCATCTTCTCCACCTTTCCCTTTTCTGGCTGCTTTGTGTCGCCTCCAACAACAAAACCTAGGAACTCCAGGCTTGAAAAACCAATCTGGCACTTTGTTGGTCTGGCTGTGAGATTGGCTTGTCTCAACCTCTCTAAAACTGCTCCTAGCTGCCTCATATGCTCCTCCCATGTCTTGGATGCTATCAGAATGTCATCCATGAAATTTACAACGCCTTCCAATCCCGTCAATAACTTCCTCATCATCCGAGAGAAGACTGCAGGTGCGTTGACCATACCAAAAGGAAGTACTCGCCACTGGTATAGCCCCATAGGAGTGGAGAATGCTGTGACTTCCTTTGAGTCCTCACTCAAGGCTATTTGCCAGTAACCCTTGCTCAGATCTATCCTGGTGAAATACTGGCTCTTGCTTGTGGCGATCTGAGCGAACAGGTCTTCCATGTTCGGTATGACCTCTGCATCGACCTTGGTGACACTGTTCAGACGTCTATAGTCAACACAGAATCGATGCTCACCTGACTTTTTCCTCACTAAGACGACGGGTGCACTATACGATGATTTGGAAGGTTCAATCACCCCAAGGTCCAACATCTTTTCTACCTCCTCCTCGATCACTTGCTTGGTGGCATATGGGATCGGGTAGGCTTTCACATGTACGGGTTTTTGCGATGTTAACTCTACCGTACATGTCTCTAGAGTTGTCCTGCCTGGTTTATCAGTCAGGGACGCCCTATACTGTTCAGGAGCCCCCTAACTTCCTCCTGTCTCCTACTGTCTAGCCCTTCATACAGTGACACATCCCTGTATGACTCTTCTCCTGGAAACTCAGGCAACAAAATCTCCCCTTCTTCTGCTGGGTCTCCTTCACCTCCATCAATGATTGCTGCTGCGCCTATGTGCTGGGTCTCACGCTGAATATATTTGCAGAGCAAATTCGCATGGAAAAGTTTTGATTTCCCATTCACATCGATTCGTAGTCCTGATCTACCTTTTCAATGATGGTGAATGGTCCTTTCCAATGCATCAGCAGCTTGTTGTGATCCGTGGGAAGCAGTAACAGGACTTGATCTCCCACCTTGAGGAATTGCTTCCTCACCTTCCTGTCATATTGCTTCTTCTGAACGACCCTAGCCTCCTGCAAACTCTCCCTTGCGACCTTACATGTCTCCTCTAGCCTATTGCGTAAGTCCACCACATACTGATAAGTGGTTTTGACTTCTTCCGACTCCTGTTCTCCGGACCACAGCTCTTTGAGAATACACACTGGTCCCCGAACTGTCCGCCCATACAGCAGCTCAAATGGCGAAAAGCCTGTGCTCTCCTGAGGGGCTTCCCTGTAGGCGAACAGTGCCGCTGGAATGTAGCGGTCCCAATCTGCTGGCCTTTCCTCACAGAGCTTCTTTAAGATGCCCTTCAGCACACCGTTGAATCTTTCCACCAAGCCATTGCATTGTGGATGGTATGGGGTAGTGAGAAGCTGTGTGATCCCTAGCA
This sequence comes from Conus ventricosus, assembly GCA_018398815.1. NCBI lineage: Eukaryota > Metazoa > Mollusca > Gastropoda > Neogastropoda > Conidae > Conus > Conus ventricosus. The sequence continues at coordinate 137,109 of JAFLJL010019062.1, forward strand.
GCCTGTTGACCTCCCTCATCACGCCTGAGGTGAACTGTGACCCCCTGTCACTGAGAATTTGTGCTGGCACACCCACGCGAGAAAAGATGTCTACCAGCCCTTCAGCGACCTGTTGCGTATCTACGCCTTTCAATGCAACTGCTTCTGGGTATCTGGTCGCGTAGTCCACGAGCGTCAACACATACCTGTGCCCACCTTTGGAGCAGGGCGCGATTGGGCCAATCAGATCAACAGCCACCCTCCTGAATGGTGTGTCAATTAAAGGAGGCTGTTTAAGAGGTGCCTTCCTCTTCACCCCTCTTGTGGCTGACCTTTGACACACGTCACATGACATGCAGAAACGCTTGATGTCTGCCATTGCCCCTGGCCAATGAAAATCATCAAAGATTCGGTCAGCTGTTTTGCTGGTGCCGAGATGACCCGCCATGAGCGACTCGTGACCCACTGACATGACAGTGTCACGATAACCTGCTGGTACCTCTAACTGAGTGGTCACCTTACCTGTCTTCCCCTTGGTGAACACTCGGTACAACAACCCGCCTTTCACAAGAAATTCTGTCTCACCTCCTCTAACCACCTGTTTTTCTCCACCTCTTGCCAACTCCCAAGACTTCACGAGCGAAGGGTCTTGTTCCTGCGCTGCCCTAAACTCATCAGGCAACACATCTATGCCTGACTTCCTTGCTGGAACGACTAACGGTTTATCAACCTTTTCCTCCTTCTTGCTCCGTGTTTGAACTGCTGCCCCTGTAGCAGTCAACAACTCAGGATCCCCTGGATCCCTTGCACCTGGAATATTTCCGATGATCAAATCATAAAGGGGTTTCTCCATCACCAGCGCAGACAACTCGCCTGAGAAGTAAGGGGTACGTACTCTATCTTAGCAACTGGAAACTCCCTCACAGTGCCATCGATTAGAGTACAGGTCTGGATTTGCCCTGTCAAATCCCCTTTCTCGACCAGCGTTGTTCTTACCACACCACATGAACAACCAGTGTCTCGTAACACTTTCACCCTCTGCTGGCCAATCCACCCTTCTTCCACTGGTAACGAACCACTCAGCCTAGTGCCCTCCATCCCTGACACTGACTGTTGTCCAGTGCTAGCCATAGGCCGCACTCCACCCTCTTCAGATTGGATCCCTTTGGTTCCACTGCAGGTCGTCTCCCCTGGCGACCCTTATCCACCTCTTGCAAGGCTGCTGCCTTCTGGAACCTCATGCGACAATCCCTCGCCACATGTCCCTTCTTGTGACAAATGAAACACCTATTGTCCCTTTGTCCTCCTTTCTGCCCCACCACTGGGTTTGCAGACTGTGCAGAAAACTCCCCTAGTCTCCTTGCACTCTTCTCACCTGTGCCTGGCACCTGTTTCTCCTGCACCTTAGTGCCCAAACGTGCCTCCCTGTACACCTCTGCTAACTTCAGCAACTCCCCTGCTGTCTCTGGCTGTCTCTCCTTCAAATGTATAGTTAACTCAGGGCCGCAACCTGACAAAATCTGTTCTTTCATAACTAGCACTTTCAGTTCAGCGAACTCCTTTTTCGTACCACTCAACTCTAACCACTTCTCAAAATAGTGATCTAAACGTGCACCAAACTGAGTGTACGTTTCACCTGCTTGTAATCTAGCTGACCGAAACTTCTTTCTGAATCCCTCCTCTGTGAGGTCAAATCCCTTCATTAAAGACTCCTTCACAGCACCAAAATCAGATTGTTGGTCTGCTGGTAACGCCGTGAAAATCTGCAATGCCTTACCCGTCAATAGCGCTGACAAAATGACTGCCCACTCTTCTGGAGGCCAACCCTGACTAGTAGCAAACGTTTCAAAACGACTGATGTATGCATCAATCGAATCTGATCCTTCAGAGAATTTTGGCAACTTTGGTCGGGGGGCATAACTGCGCACAGGGTCACTGGAAACTGAGCTACCATCATCGGTGGTCTCCCTCTGTATTCTCACTTTTTCTAACTCTAATTGAACCTTTAATCTTTCTGTTTCCTGCGTTTCCCTTATTCTTTCTGTTTCCTGCTTCATTCTTTCTGTTTCCTGCGTTTCCCTTATTCTTTCTGTTTCCTGCTTCATTCTTTCTGTTTCCCGCGTTTCGCTAGCTTTAATCTTTTCCTGCTCTGCTATTTCTGCTGCGACACGGCATCTTTCCGCTCGCTCATCTCTTTCCATCTTTTGTTGGTTTTCAACGAATGCTCGCAACTCCTCTCCCGAGTAGCCTAAATCACGAGCGACGCTCACAAGTTGTTCAATAGGGGTGTTCTTTTCGTCCGCCATTATATCCTTTCTTTTTTTTTTTTTTTTTTTTTTTTTTTTGAACAAGATTTTAATACTACGACAGCCAAACTGGTGGTTACCGACACGAGTGACGTAATAGCACAATCCTATGAATGATAATATTAGCTTGGGACAACGTAATTAGTTTTTATAAGACGCCTAGCGCCTGACCCAACTATGAGAGCGAATTATAGGCAATCTGTGCGAAATAAGTACTCTGGGGCTGAAATGCCAAGCCTCGTGTTAACTATCTTGGAAGCAATGCCAAGCCTAGTATTTAACTATCTTGGAAACATACAGTAAGACACTACCTTGTCTTAGGATTACGATACTTGAATCCCACCAGCTTCCTCTCTGAGAAGTTGAACAATTATAATAAATGGGCCAGAGCATCCTGGCAGGCTCGCCAATAAATTGTCAACCTCGGGTGATGTCGATGGAGGAAGGACTAGCGCACAGCCCAAACACACTCACAGCTTGCTTACGATCTCATTCATATATCATGCATTCGTCACATCAAACCACTAGTAAAGTCTATAACTTTACTACACATGATCATAGAACGAAACATCAATGCATATGGAATCAAACAAAATAAAACATCCTCTCTTTCCTGAACTTCACAAAATCATTTATCTAAAACATCATTAACTAACCCGGGTATAAACAGATTTCTACTTTACCTGGCCAGGTGATCTTAACTATTCACGAATCACTGTCTTTTTCTTTTCCTTTCTTTTTCGTTTCACTGTCACTTTCACAAGCACGACACAACTGTTGGCACTAGTCAGGTTAGACTGCTGGCACTGGCGTTGGACTGCCGGCACTGGTCAGGTTAGACTGCTGGCACTGGCGTTGGTCTGTGGTTCTGCTTGATGAAGTGACGCTGCCAGGTATGAGGTCGAACCCCCGGTTCAGATGGAACAGTGACTATCAACATCGATCTGTTCTCCTTTCTTTCTTCCTGCATTAACGCATTGCACTCTCTCTCTCTCTTCTAGTCTGCTCTATCAAATGGACATGGTTGCTTTTCTTTTCTTTTCCTTTTCTTTCTTTTTCTCTTCATCAGTTAGCAACTCTCTCTCTCACTCAACATCTCTTCTTAGTCCTCCCTCTGCAGACTTTATCTGGTGCTAATGCCTCCACTTGGTTCTCTTCTCTCCTCCCCTCATCTCTCTGCTCTTCTCTCCTGCAGAGCTTACACCCAGAACCTCTTCCTCTCTCTCTGTCTCTGTTCGTTCTCCCCTTCTCTCTCACTCACGCATTCCTTTATCCCCTAACTCCGTGTCCAAGGGCGAGTACCATTGGTTAGTATTTTTACCGCCTCGTACCCGAAGTTATCTCCCTCTAATTCCATTGGATATTCAAATCATGACAGTCACGCCTACATGCCTTACTCTCTGTGGTGGTCAATTGGTCATTTAATTGATTAGCTTGATTTCACCCCCCACCACACACTACCTTCTCCCTCTCCCTTTCCGGTGACATCGTAAATTGGCTAGATCAGTCTGGCCCATGCGTTGAGATCCGTCTGGGCAGACATCGAGGCGTCGGTCAAGCTACTTAGTCCGTCTGGCTGGACCGTACCGTCTCCGTAGAGGATTAGGATTAGTCTCCTCGCTGTGCTCAAACTGGCCGGATGAGTCTGATCCGGGCGTCGAGACTCGTTTGACCAGACATCGAGGCGTCGGTCAGCTACTTAGTCCGTCTGGCTGGACCGTACCGTCTCCGTGAAGCCTCTCCGCTAAGCTTAATTGGCTGGACCCGACACATGGGCCGTCTGCCTAGCGCTCAGAATATTTGAGTTTGAGCTTATGTCCAAACAACCTAGACCACGACTTTGGTTGTTTATTTTTTTGTCCGTGACACATGTGCCCGACCTCCTTCTCCTCTCTCTCTCTCTCTCTCTCTCTCTCTCTCCTCTCTCTCTCTCTCTCTCTCTCTCTCTTCAGTGGGCACTGATAGCAAAGAGAACCATCAATTTTTTGTATTTTGAACACTGCAGAACTATCTAATGCCTGACCAGAGTAAAGTGTTGTGGCACTGATGGATCCAGCCAGCACTGCCTGGAATGAGGCGCTAAATCAGTGTTGAGAAGTATCGTTTAAAGTTATTATTACCTAATAAATAAAGGGAAAAGGTGGCAAAATATGAGTACAGCAGTCACTACTTTACCTTTCTTTTTTATTATTACCTAATTTTATATTACAATGATACGTAATCTTTCATCACCAATGTAATGTTTTGCTTTTGGCCATGAAGAACATTTGTTGACAATATCTATGAAAACAAGAGCAGGGTCATGTGCAACAATAAGTTCAGTAACTCTGATTTGTTGTTTTGGTGTTGCAACACTACATCATCCCCTTCCTCAAATGTCAAGCTGGAACGTGTAATCTACTGAAAGTAAATAAACTCAAAGTAACTTAATTTTTAACAGATAAGAAATTCTTCTATGCATCTTCTTCTCCCTTCTTTGCACCAAATTGACATCTGGTGCAGACTGCAGTTCATGACAAAGTCTCTGTTGATCATTTGATTTCCCTCATTGGTCATGTTGAGTGAAAATTTGACAGAGAAGGTGTTTGTTTATTTGTGGGATTGGTTAACAGTGTGCTTGAGCTGTTTGTTGATGGTGTGTTTGAGTTAATTCATCATGGTGTGCGTGATGTGTTTCATCGATAGTTTTGGTTAGATTTATGGTGAAACAGCAAAAAAGGTAAAATGTCAACTTACAGGTGGAAAAGAAGTTAGGACGTTTCGACACTTAGTGTCTTCATCATCAGAATGAGTTGGTGATAGACAGAAACAAAAAGAAGAAGACGAAGAAGAAAAAGAAAAAGAAGATATTAAAAAAAAAAAGGGGGGTTCACACACACACACACACCACACACACACACACACACAACACACACACACACACACACACACACACACACACACACACACAAACAGGTACACAGAAGGTGAGCACAGCTAGCAAGGATATGGGAAGAGAGAGAGAGAGAGAGGGGGGGGGGGAAGGACAAGGAGGGGGGAGGAGGGGTGGAAAGAGGCCTGCTGTAAACACACATCCTAGTGTACACATGCACCCTTCACACACACTGACAAGGGTAACAGACATACTGACAAACAAACAAACAAAAATTGTTAGGATAAGGCTGGAAGACACTGCAGTCACTCCTTGGTGTTCAGTCCATTTGGGACGTGGGTGCCGAGGCGGGCGATGACTGTAGACTCCATGAACAGTCTGTAAGGGCCACTTGCATGGTTCTGCCAGATCACAGCAACTCTTGAGTGACTGAAGCTGTGTTGAGGGCTGTTGAAGTGAACGCCTACAGGGTCACAGTATCCCAGGCGCATTGACCGCAGGTGCTCTGAGAAGCGATCGTCTAGGCAACGGTATGTCTCACCAGTGTATTTCTTGTTGCACGGTGTGCACGTAAGGACATACACTATGTTCTCAGTCTGGCAGTTGAACGGCGCCTTGACAGTGAACTTTCCCTTCGGGCCAATGATGGTCCTTGATTGGTCGATGAATGGGCATGTTTTGCAGCCTTTTAGCCATGAGTAGCACGCTGGGTGTATGCCTGAAGTGTCTGAGACATCAGTTGTCGGCTAGTAGACTGCAGAAGATGGCGAGTTGAGGAGAAGAGGCCTGAATTACTGGCTGGAGGATTGAATTTCAACCTGAAACCTCGAGGCAGGATGTGCTTCTTTGTGCAGTTTTCCAAGATGTTTATATGGCTTGTCAATCAAGTTTTCTCCAGAGTGCTACGTAGGTAATGAACTCCTATAGACTGAGGGATGGATGGCAGGGTGCGAAGCTGAGTCAGTGCCATTCCAAAACAGGTCGATAAACCAGGCATGTTGAAAAGAAATGTTAATAACAAAAAGGAGCGAAGATGAACTCAAAATACAACAATGACATACACTCAGCAAAGAAGTCCAAGGAAGATGACGAAGTGAGGTACTTGCTGGAGGTTTATTTGAAGTCCTTGTAGAAAAAATACAAACGCAAGCTTTCGGGTCTTAGACCCTTCATCAGGCAACAGTAAACAAGGGAAGAAAAAACAAAATTTATGATTATGATTTATGACATGCATGTAGGTGTGTGTGTGTGTGTGTGTGTGTGTGTGTGTGTGTGTGTGTGTGTGTGTATGTGTGTGTGTGTGTGTGTGTGTGTGTGTGTGTTAGTGCTGGTGTGTGTGTGTATGTGGAGGGGGGGGCGGGTGGAGGGAGGCTGTGCATTCATCAATATTTGCACATAATGTTTCTTCTTTTTGAATAGTTGTGTTTAGAGCCATATGGCCCACAGCGTGTGCGCGTGTGTGCATTAATATTGATGGTTTAATTTTTATTTTGTACATGATTTTCCTTTCTATTCCTTTGTTTAGAGCCATAACGCATGTGCATTTGTGTGTGAATGTGTCTTCTTCTTCCTTCTTCTCCTGTTCACGACCAACATCATTATGCTGATGACTCTGTCGTATACTTGGGGGTTTGCGAAGATTTGCGCTGTTTGTCAGACATAATTTTGATTTCAGCTTAAGGGGTGGGTGGGGTGGAGGTAGTGGTGATGAGTAGGAAGTGGGGGGGTGGAGGGATGGGGGGTGCAGAGGGAGGCGAGGGAGGGGGGGGGGGGCGTGTGGGGGTGTGTGGGGGGCTGGGATGTTGTCGTTGGTATTATTGATGAGAGGCGAGTCTGGACCTGAAGCGGTCCAGGGTCTCCGCCGTCACCACAACCTGTGCGAGTGTGTGTGCAGATTTTTTTCCCCATGCGCTTAGAGTTGATTTTATCAAGATTTTGCGCATTATGAATACCGTAATTATTATTATTATTATTATTATATTAAAGTAAGTTAGAGCAAAATCACATTTGTGGCATGTGGCCACACGCGTTCATAGCCGCTTGCGCATGCGCATTTATCGTCATTTCTAATAAGGCGCGTGTTGGGCTTGCGCGTACTGCACTTCGACAACCAGAAGACTTGAACTCCCAAACTTTCACCCGTAAGTAGACTCAAACTCGAAACCAAGTCCTGATTCTAACCCTGAAGTAATACTGATTGGACAAAACCGTATAGAAAGCTTTATTCATAATTTATGATTGCGAGGGTGGGTTCGTGCAAACGAAGGGCGGGAAGGGGGTAGGGGGGGGGGGGGGCGGCAGGAAGAGTTATGTACTCCTTTCTCCATAGACGAAAAGAAGAAACTGTTCAAGTTTATTGGAATTTCCCAATCGATTTCGGATTGCGTGTACCACGTTTTCGGTAAGCATGGCTGACAAATTTTAACCACATTTTGTTTTTTGCACACATGAAATATTGTCACAGTCAAATAATCCATGAAAATAGAGGTTCTTTCAGCTTGGAGTTGGTACTCGTTGCACTGACTGAAAAAAAAAAAAGAGAAAAAGAAATGGCGGTTTTTGCTTTCTAACGTAGCAGCTTGTGTTTAGTTTTTGTGCGTACAGGTAAGGTAAACGGTATAAAAAGTTATCAGAAGATCATAATCAAAACAAAAAAGTAATAGTCTTAAAAAAATTATGTTAAAACAAAATTCTAGAGGAGGGGGGAGGACTAGCACAAGGGGATACAAGGGCATTTTTCCCTCGGGAGTTAGGTTCAGGTTCAGGTTTGTAGGGACAATTGCCTTTAGCAATTATAGCCAGAACTGGCTTTACATGCCCCTTCTATGTGTTATCAGTCATCACACGGTCAGGTCTTTAACTCGCTCAAGTCTTTATTTATCATAGTCAAAATAAATACTTGATAGTCTTCAGTAATACACTATCATCGATAGAGCTTTTGAAAAGGTTAGTATTTTGTGCACGTTTAATGTTATTGTTAGGGGTTAATTTATTCCAAAGATTTGTTACTAAAAGAAAATTTCCATTGGTTAGTGCGACAATATTCATGATAAATTTAATCCACACTATTTCTGGTAATATCAACTCTTGATGCAGCAACCTCCCCATCTGTAGGATCCTCAAATCCAATTGGGACATTGTACATAACCAAAACCCGCCTTCCATACCAAACCCATGATCACATTCAAACGTGACAAAAACCTAAAAGACCTCGTGCGGTCCAGTTTGAACAGAACCTCCACAGCTACACCTCCAGGTACTCACCCCTGCTCTAAACCCAATTGCAAAATCTGCCCCCTCACCAAACCAGACACCATCTTACAGGGCCCCAAAGACTCCTTCACAGTCAAACGCATTCTCATGTCAGAGCCGCAACATTATATATGGCATCCACTGCTAGCTGTGTGGCAAGATCTACATAGGGGAAACATCACGCATACTTGAGACACGCATCTCTGAACACCTGGCTGATATCCGCCACCACCGACCCAAACCCGTCGCCCTACATTTCAACCACACCCAACACAGCATCATCATTGTCCAAGTTATGGCACTCTGGCAGAGTGACAGCTTTGAACGCACAACTCAAGAATCCCATCTCATTGCCAAACTGGGCACACTACACCCCCAAGGCATCAATATCCAACAATAACCTAACACACATACTCACCACTTCTACATCAGTTGGCAATATCCCCCACCAACACACACACACACATATACACACACCACCACCATATCCCCTTCACTCACTTCATGCAGAAGTTACAGCCACCCTCCATCTATTTAATCCTAATTTTGTTTTATCTTTCCCCTTACTTTTTTTCCCCACTTCTTATTCATTTATCAGTATGTGTGTGTGTGTTTTTTTTTAACTCCAATTAATTTATTTCATTTTGTTTTGTTTATTTACTTACACATCCACACACACACACACACATGCACATGCACACACACACACACACACACACACACACAGCATCACCCTAAAACCCCCGCTTCTCACTTCATACCTAATCTACAGCCACCCTCCTTCACCTTTCACTTTCCACCACATCCCATGTTCTATACCAATCAACTACCTACCCTCTGATCTACCCCGTACTCCCCTCCCCTCCCCAACCCCCCCCACCCCCACACACACACCACAATATCCCCCTTTCCCCCTCCCCCCAAAAAACCCTATCAGAAGGGTAGGCCCAGTAGTTGACCCTCCCACCTCCAAACTCCCTCCCCCTCCCCCTTTAACACCCCCCCCCCCCCCCCACTCTCTCCCTTCACCCCCGTATCACCAGCATCCCAACCCAGGTACATGATTACACCGGTCCACCACTGCAACAACAACCCACTATATATTCCACAAAATCACACACCCACCTACACCACAGCACCTCCCCCCCTCCCCCTTCCCCCTTTTCTGTTTGTTTTTTTTAAACCACTGACCACTTCCTTTCCTTTGTCCCCATTCTCCCCTCTACATACAGGTATGCTTGGATGTATGTACATGTGTTTGCCGTGTGTTGTGTGTTTTCCCAGATTCCCATATATGACCACCATCATTATTACATTATTACCACCATGTCCTATGTATGCCAGTTTTTTTGTTTGTTTTGTTTTGTGACATATGTGTGTATGTTTGCATATGAGCAAGTGACAAAAGGTCGTCCAAAAAAGCCAACAAAAAGTGGATTTTTCAAAATAGTTTTTATTAACAGCAATTTTGTCCAAAGGAAGACTTATGTTTAAGGGTCATAAAAACATACATACAAAGATAACTCATGCACCGATGTTCTGCTAGTAATGTGATAAGGCATCATAACAAGCATCTGACGGTTGTTATGCTGGACATTCAATTTTATCAATATTCCTATTTGAATGTCTGTTATGCAGCATAATTGTTTCAGTGAAATAAGACTGAATATTACAGCTAAATTTCATTCCAAAAGAAAAGGCATCTGTGCAGTTTAAGATCAAGTTTCACATGAGATGGTATGTCCAACATAACAACCGTCGGACATACTGATTTGTTCTTTATTGCTGTGTTGGAAATAAGACGTAACTGAATCCTCTGATATTTTCGTTTTTTTGGGGGGGGGTGATTTCATTAATGATATCGTATAGGACCCAAATACCCTGTTACCAAAATATGGCATTTTTATCTGACAGTTGTTTGATTTGCATTGGACATACCCAATATTTTCCCAAACAATGCAAAAATAACAAGTCAAAAAAAAAAAGGGCAATTTTTTCCTTTGGTACAGTTTATGTTATTGTTACATTTTACACATAAAGGCCTATAAAACAAAAAATAATAACAATGACATTAGACCCCTTTAAAAGAATCCACTGACGTTGTTATGCCTCACGGGGGAATCCCAAACAAATCCCAATGAATGACGGAATTAATTATTTATGATCAAATGAAAAAACAGTTTGCAGTAACAAAATAAGTGTACTTTTTGGGGGACCTGCCTCTCAGATAAGCCAGAGCGTTAAAAATCATATGAAAATCATTTTAGGGTTTTAAACAACAAAAATTTACAAAAGTAAACAGTTTTTTGAATTCTACCGATTTTCTCTTTTTTTCCTCTGTGAAGAAAGTAGGTGCGAAGACCTAAAAAACCAAACTTCTTTGTAAAAACAAATAATACAAAAATACTTTTAGGTAATTTTTTGGAATTAACGCATAAAAACAGTGATCAAAAAAAAATGTTCATGAAAAAAACAATTTGGTAGCTTCAGTGTTTTCCCAAACCCTCCCTCTTACACACCCCACCACTTTTTTATTGGGTTTAAAAGCCATAATCAATGACGATTTATTTTATATTCCCTTTTGGGGGGGGGGGGGGGGGGGGGGGGGGGGGGGGGGCTGAATTTTTCCCCATATTCTTTTTTCTTTTCCTAAAATATGGTTCACTCAAAAATGGGTCCCAAGGGGCGCATGTTAAAAAGGGAAAAAATAAAAAACATAAAATAGGCACTCAGACTGTTGCCCCGGGAGAAAATTTGCCAAAAAGGGTCGCACTCGATATTCAGAAGTTAAAAAAATGGCCAAATTCAGGCCCAGGTACCCTAAAAACTGGGGAATTTTAAAAAAAAAATCTCAATTCGATCTCAAAACTGTCGTATCAATTTGTTTTTTTTTTTTAAATGAACTGCATTTGTGGAAATCTTGATGCCCCCGTGAGTTCCACAGCCGTAAAAACTAAATAAAAGAATTAAAGGCGGGAATATTTGTGCAGGTATGGTATAACATTGACCGCCACTCCGGTGCTGTTTTTTTCAATCTAGTTGTTCCTTTGGGAAAAAGTATTAGTTTAGCTCCCCTTTTGAAGAGTTATTTTGATAAAAGCTCTTCTCTCTTCTAAGGGTTTCCATTTAATTTCCTATGTTCTTTCTAGTATTCCCCTTTTCTTGATGTGTTCCTGCCCCCCCCCCCCGTGCTGCTCTCTTTGAATCTTTCGAGGTTACCCAATGTCCTTTAGATGGTAAGGACCCCAAACTGAGAAAACCATATCCGTACTGGTCTAACCAATTTTTTGTAGAGTGGTCTTTAACCTTTTGGGGGACTCATTTATTCCTGTTAAGAAAGAAGTGTTATTTCTTTTACATACTAAATTGTAAGTTCTTTCCTTTTGAGACGACTATTTAAAATCACACCAAATATTTTGCCATTGGTTTTTTTAAAAATGTTTTATGATAGAATATTTGATTAGTTGGTAGGTTTTTTTCATTACCAACACTTGGCATTTTTGGGGGATGAAATTCCATTTCCAAGTTTTTTCCCACTTTTAAAGCTTTTAATCTTCTTGAATGCGCTATCATTTTTTTGATTTTCCATTACAAGCTGTCATCTGCAAAAAACCCTTATGTAGTTCCAGGAGGAGATTTCTATTTGTCATTTAAAAAATTAAGAAAAACAAGGCCCCAAACAGTTCCCTGTTACACCGACAAGACTGTTTACAATGCATGGGGTGACACCCCCTTTCCCAAAAATTTTTGCTTCTCCCCCGAGAAATGATCTAGCCCTTTTAGCAAAAAAACGCCAATGCCGTGTTTTTCTAATTTAAGAGCAGGGCCCCAGGTCAAACCCTTTTCAAAGGGTTTTAAAAAATCTAATAAAATTGCATTATTTTCTGCTTTTGTTTAAAAACAGTTTTTAAAATATTGAGAGTTTTATAAATGATTCCACACTCCTTTGCTGCAAAAAACCCTGCTGGCGTTATTTAAGAAATCAATTGTCAAAATGGTCCCCTTGCTACTATATTTTTTGTGTTCAATAGGTTTGCTGAATGGGTGTAAGAGATCACAGTCAAGTTCCTGCTTTTTTTTTGTCACCCTTTTGAATAACGGGAAAAAATGCGGATTCGCCCCTCATCAATTACTCCCTGGTCCAGGAAAAGCTTGGTAAAATGGTTGGTATACCCCACTCAAATTTATTGGCACATAATTTTAAGAACTTGCCCGGAACGCATCGGACCATTTGCTTTGTTTTTTTTTGATGTGGTCAGTAACTCCTGCTTTGTTTTCTTATGTTTTGCTTTCAGGGGGTTTATCACATCCTTTTTCAACGTTAATTAAAAGGGTTGGATTTGGAAAACCCAAAAAAAAATGCTTTTTTAGTAAAATTTTGATGGAGGGGAAGGGAAAAAAAAACCCAACTGAACCCATTAGTTGAAAAAAAAGGGCCCAGGAAAAAAAAAAAGGAAGGGGAGGGGGGGGGGGGGGGGGGGGGGGGGGGGGGGGGGAAAACATGGAGGGACGGGAGGGGGGGGCTGGGGAATTGGTTGTGCTCTACTCCCCCACATTTTATCAAAAAGCATTATGGAAATGCCAAAAAAGTGCACTTTCAAATTTTTCAAATAAATAGTATTTTAATGAAAATAAACTGACCCTTTTTAATCACAAGAAATGATGGTCGTTACACAGACATAGAGTGTAAGTCTTCAACTATAGAGTAAAATGTCAAAAATGCCAGATTTCCCACTAATCCCATGATCTGAACTTTAGTTCGTCATTATTTTAAAGAAAAAACAAAATAGAAATTCCAAGCTGTTTTCTCCCATTTACGTATAATTTATACATTTATTAACTTTAAATCCGTCGTCGTTATTTGGACACGCTAAAACGAGTCCTAATCATGCGTCAGCCAAAACATCGCCCGAAAGTTGAGGGAAATCCCCTTTTAAATTTCCCCACTTACTTTTTGGTTTACTTGAATTTAATCATTTCGAAACAAATTTAGAAAAGCTGAAACCAAAGTTTTATCTTTTTTTGAGGTCGTTATCATTTGACAGTCGTTCATTTTTGACGGTGTAAGATTGTGGACAAACAACATTTCCCCACCTTCTCTGCTTCGAAAAACCTTCTTGACGAAAACTCCCGCCTCGATTTTAAACCTTTTTCCTTGGGTTTCTTTTTTAAACACGGCAAGGGTCTTAAGTTCGTTGTTAGTAGAATTGCGAGAAAAAAATACGGTCGTTATTTTTTGACATACTGCTTATTACCGTATGGATTTCGCGGGTCGTTGCTGCCACTGAAAAATTTGGTTCGGAAAAACCCCCTTTTTCCCCTTCGGTTAGTGTTTTTTCCCGGGTCCGAGTTAAAAAGAAAACGGAACCCAACCGAACCGATGGAACGATCGAGGTTTTTTTGCTGACCGAAAACATTTGCAAACAGCGTAACGACTGTCAAACGGGTTTTTTACCGCTTGACAGCATCGAAAACAATCGAAATAGAACCGGTTTGTGATTTTAACAGTTCGCCGTTGATTTTTCGCATCCTTTATTAAATTTTTTGTGATGGTATGCAATTTAGATAGTTTCCAGGCTTCGCACCAAAACCCAAACCTCGTCCCCCCATCTGAAGGGAAAAATTTTTCAAGAAAAGCGACCTTGGGCATTTTCAAAAGGGAAGGCAGACACCCAAAAACCATGTTATATTTTATCTCTTCAAGGTATTATAAAATCAAGAATAAAAAAAAAGCATTGGGATTTTTTAATTCTTTATTTTTTGCGATAAAAAATCAAGGGGTCTGGACGATCACCTTTTTCACAGCTCTATTGTGTGGGGGTGGATGTACCTGGTACATTGTACCTGCGTATGTACATGTTTGGGGGTGCATGTATCTGCAACTCGTGTGTGTGTGGACGGGGGTTATTTCATCTAAACAACCTTCACCATCAAACGAGCTTGATCTTTTTTCTTTTTTTTTCCTAACCAGGGGATTATTTTGCCAAAACTTCATGCTATTTCACTTTGGCAGGAACAAATCCTAAGCAGTTGGTCCACTTAAGCAATGATCTGTTATTCACATCCCTTTTTTTTTTTCCCCAAACCGGCATTACAACAAGCTAACATTATTTCCTTAGACAACCAAGGCAAGGCAGGCAATTTTTTTATTTCATCCCCACGGGCACAGAAAAATAAGACAATACTCACACAAAATAAAATAATCGCCATCAGAATAGAGTGATACCATAACCAAAAAAGCAAAAAAATATTAGGCAAACGACGAAAACAATTTTAAACTAAATGAAAATTTCATAGACATTTTTTTCCCATATACGTAGACCACCAGCATCGTATCCACATTTCACGATCTTTTTCCTTTTTTCCCCCCCACGGGCATTCCACTTCCCAAATACAACCCTCCCTTTTTTACAAAAATGCCCCACATCCCCCACGTAAAATATACCTACACCTTTGACCATCATCATCACCCACCCCATTTTTGAACACCTCCCCCCCCCTTTCCCCCTCACCCACTTATAAAACAGTTTTCATCACCCCAGATCCCCAATGAAACAGACCATCACCCACCAGTCATCTACCCCAACCCCCCCACCCACTTTCTAAACCTGAAATTTTAAACCCAATGCCCCCTTTATTTTCCCATTACCCATGACTACGTCCTACAGAAACTTTGATCTCCCCCCACCCAGTGAGCATGACCAAGGGTCATGGATTTTAAAATTTCCCCCCACCTTGCACCTCACCACTGCATTTTTCCCTGTATAACAAGGTCACCCCCCTGGGTATACTGTTTTAAAATTTTTTCCATTTATCATCACTGAAAATACTCCCATCCAGTGAACATTTTCATACTGCATATAGGAAAGAAGAAGCTGACCAACTGACAAAGGAAGGACAGCAGCCCCAACTGTAAAAGGGACCCTCCTTGGAATAAATCTAAATTTTTAAAGGGAGACAAATAGGAAATACCTGAGAAACCCCAACATAAACAAGAGGGATGCATACCCGGGGTTTCCCAATCAACAATGAACATTGTTGGATGAGGAAAGGCCTCCTGACCTCAACCACAGGTCCACTATACTCCACACCTGTGATCTTTCAAACTATCAATGCAGTGCAGCCCCCAGAAGACGCGGGGGCATTCCCGGGCAGGCCAAATTTGGGAAACCTGGCCGGCCAATCGCCAAGAGTGCAAAAACCTCGACCAGGGGGGTTTTTTCCCATACAGCAGCCCCGTCATCCCTCCAGGTTTCCCTCCTAAAAACGAAAAAAGAAGCCCTCATTTGATACTAAAAAAAGGGGCACCCCAACTGTGACACAATTCTGAATACCCCCCGGGGGGTCTTAAAATTTTATCCATGCACCCCCAATGGGGGTTGGAACGTCCCAACACACCTAAAAAACAATCCGGGCCCCCAAAACAACAATGATGCAAAACTTTATTGACCATTGGGGGGCCCTTTTCACCTACAGAACCTTGCCATCCCTCCGGATTCCTGCCAAGGGAAGGGAGAAGAATTTTTCCCTACACACCGTTGATCTCCATGATCTCACCCTATGAATGATTGATGATGATAATTTTTACCTTTTTTGTGTTGGAAGAGTGTAGGGTATTAAATGTGTGTGAAAATTTTCCACATTAGTCTCATTATGAATAGACATAACTCCCCAGAACATTTTTTACTGTGGTCCCCCCCACCCCCCCACCCACCCCCCTTTTTTGGTGTGTTTTTTTTTGTGTGTGTAGTGTCAACACATATCCCTTTTTTTTCATTGATCACTGCTATTTCTCTCAGCAGACATCACATTTTGTTCCCAACACATTATTTCACCTTTTAAAAATGAACATCCCCACGCTTGTTTACTTTTTTAAACAACACTATGAACCTCCCAACCCCCCACCCCCCCCCCCCCGCACCCCACCCCATAGTGGTTTGAAGAATATGAGTGTCCCTTCTCTTGCCCCCCTTCCCTCCCCCCCCCCCCCCAACACACACATTACCCTCCTCCCCACCCACCCTCCCACCCCCTTTTTTTTTTCTCCTCAACCCCCCCCCCCCCCCCCCCCCCCAATTTAACCTTATCACCCATTTTACTTCCCCCCTCCCCCTTTTTAAACATTACCCACCCCCTTTTTTTAACGGGGTTTACAGCCCTGATGTGGCCCCCTTTGGGGGCGGTTTTGGTTTAAAAACAACATTATCTTATCTCCCCCCAAAAACCTTTCACAACTACCCACGCATCACTACTACCACCTCTTTCATCACCCACGAAATCTTTATTTTATTCACAAACCCTTTTTTTTTTTTTTTCTTTTTTTTAAATTACAGTACTTTCATTCTGTTATCTATTTTTATCCCATTCGTTATAATATTTTTTTTCCCAATTTCTCTCCCCCCCCCCCCCCCCCCCCCCCTTTTACCATTATTATCAATCCCCCATTCCACAACCGCACAAAGATACCACCCACCCCACTAAACTAAACACACAACCCTATGTACCCAACCCCCCCGCCCTCCCCCCCCCCCTACACAACCCCCCCCCCCCCTTTTTTCCTCCCCCATAATCCCCGGTCATTTCCGCCTGGCGCCTTTTCCCCCTACCACAGGGACAAAAACAGATATTTTTTTTCTTTTTCTTTGTACTGCCTAAATTTTAAAATGTGATTTTTTTATTTTTTTTTTTTTTATTTATTTTTTTTGCCTGAAAAAAACCCCAAGAGGTTGAAATGCATCGGTCTTGACATGTGCTTTGTTTGTCAATGTCATGGCGTAACTAACACCCTCTTTTTCAAAAAAAAAGATTCAGTAGTCCACAAAAAAGAATAACTTTTTGATCTTTGCAGTGAAGCAATGACAAGATAGTTTTCTAACTTCTTCCCCATTCTCTTTATCCTGCTCATCAATGATTTTCCTTTAAAAAGGGGGTTTACGTTAATAAAGATGCTCGCTGATGATATAAAGTTCCATACCAAAACTGACTCGATGGGAGCGGGGCCGAAAGACCAGCAGGACGGTTGGAACAACTACGAACTGGGCAGATCAGTAGAATTCTATAGAAGCTTCGTTTTTCCACGAGATGAAACCCGTGCTAACCCCTTTCAACCCATAAAAGTTTACAGTTTGGGACACCTCTTCTGCCTGGCCGTTAGGGGTGATTACATGAACACAAATTACTTCCTTAAACACTGTTAGGTCCCCTGTTAACAGTTTAAATCTTAATCACAAAGTCCAACTTTAAAAACCTTTTCCCGGGTGTAGCAGACACACCAGCCACCTACTTTAAAGGGCTCAGAACAAGTGACCAATCATGAGAGATTAGACTTCATAGGGTAAACTAATGAAATTCATTAAAAAAAGCCAAAACCAGTGCATTTGTAGTTTCGCCCCAAACCCCCATCAATTTTGACTATGAAAAATGCTTTGTCCAAAGGCAAAGAGCGCAAACCCTGTATGAAAATGATGTTTATTACTTATTCCGGGAAATTTTTGGTCGTCTAAATGATTTTAAGCCTAAAAGAAAAAAAAGGAAGGCGAAAAGATATTAAAGTAGTAAAGATAGAAACAAGTACAATACAAAAAAAAAAAGATACATCTAGATCATACCTACACTCACAAATGCGCATGTCTATGGATTACACGGCTCAACCAAACTCAAACACACAGTAACACACAATATACATTTAAATCTGGTAGTTACTGTAATCAACGAAATATAATCAGCAGCTAATCAGCCCGTCTTACCTTTCGTGTATGGGCAAATATGCGTATACAGTACATTTTTTTATGCCAGCAATTTTGCCCCCCAACATTTTCAAATTTTCAAATCCTGTAATATAAAAATAAAAACAAAGTTAAAATTATAGAGATTAAAAGACTAATACAAGAATTTTTTCACAACCAGGCTCATCAAGAAAAAAAGAAGCTACAGTTACCAAAAATTCAAACAAACGCGTATGATTTCCTTTGAACAATACATTACATAATTCTAGTGGGGGCCGAATAGTCAGTTGGAGAGCCCGACTCGAATCTTTGGGACCCGGGTTGCGGGTTCGAACCTCCCCCGGGGGGTTTTGGGAAAAAGGGGGGTTTTTCCCCCGGAGTTACATTGGTTTTGACTCCATTTCCCATAAATCCCTTTGAATGAGACTTAAACCGAGGTTCCGTGTTTGACGCTGATAACATCTTGCACACACGTAAAACCCCTCACCCCCAAATTTTGGAAGAGAAGGCCAGTTTGGCCGTTGGTATGGTGACACTTTACACATAGCATGCACCTTCCCAAAATGGAGTATGGGTGCCTTAATGGCGGGATAAAAAAAGGTCATACACACAAAACTCCCTGCCTGTGTATACGGCAGTGCCGAGGATACAGCCTGCGACGCAGAAAGAAAGAAAGAAATAAATTCTAGATGGGAATCAGAGGTGGCTGTCTATTGGGCCTGTTTCTCTCTTTGTGGACATATTTAGACAGGGGTTTTACAAAGATAATTATTTCATCATTGCTAGTTTTAGTTTTTATTTTCCAGGCCAGATAGGTCCTCGGACCCCGTCCAAAAATTGCTTGTCTGGGGGGGGGTACTACCCGGTAAAGATATCAAAACCCTTAAAAATGTAGCACCAACAGCATACACTTTCTGCTTTTTTTTACCATCGACACAAGCTTGGAAGGAAACAAAACGAGTTCACCTCAAAGCAGGGCATGAAGGACCACTGAAATTTTAGACTTTTTTTTTTTTTGTTTTTTAATGATCGTGCCACTGTGGGGAGAGGAAATGAAGGGATGCTATTAGGTCAGGGACTCGTGAAACTGGACTCACTTTCTTCGCTGATATTTCCTGGCATCTCAAGTCTGAGGAACCAGACATGTCAGGGAAATTGGGGAACTCTCTTTAAAAGTTAAAGTGCATCCATGAAGTGGTGACATTCAACTTGTGGTTCCCGTTTTGACATTGAACCCGTGGTTCATTCACTTGGGGAAAAAGCTGGTCAGGTTTAAAAAAAAAAAAAAATCGAACAAAAAATGCCCTTGATGGTAATTTATTATATGGGCCCATGATTTAAAAATTTTTAGGTTTTTTGTTGTTGTTTTTTTTTTGAATGCAGTATAACCAATTAACTTTAATTTAACTTTTTAATCTGTAAAACAGACATGTGTAAAACCAAATGCAGAGTTAACATATCAAAACATGAGAATCCATGCCTCTCAATTCCTGTGATATTTGAAAATAAAATCTTGGATCACACACACACACACACACACGCACACACACACACCCACACCACACACATGAATACACACACAAGCGCGCACCCGCATGCACACATTTTCACGCACAAATGGTTGAAAATCTGAGGACACACACATGTATACACGGACACACACACACAACAAAAATTTTGTGCGCATATACACTGCATGCGCGCACACATACTTGCTTGCACAAAAACATGCTTAATAACATCTTTTCATAATTTGTTTGATTATACCACACTACCCTACCAAAAAAAGTTTTTGGGCAGTGAAGACCTACGCATAGTAATTTTTGCTTTATTTTGCTTTAATTTTGCATTGAAAAAGATAAAAATTTTATATTTCACAAATGCAAAGTTGTTTTTTTTTTTTTTTGACAGAAGAAAAAAACAACATTTCCCAAAAAGCAACATATCTAAATTGAATTTAATTTATTCACAGACACACCAAACCCTTTTTTTTTCCCCTTAAATTTTTAAAAAGTGTGACTTTCTCCTTAGGGTAAGTAAAAAGGAACGTTAGTCGTCACCGAAATTTTTCGTGGGTTAGTAGTCCCCCCCGTTTAAATTTTGAAGATGTAAAAGCAATTTCATCGTATAAAGGCATTCTTACTTTAAAAAATCAGTGGGTCAAAGTTTTTGAGGCGATTAACAACAAAAACACTCTTCATTTTAAAAGCTTGGTACAGCGAGGGAATTTAGAAGGGTGCCCGAATTGTCAAATGTAAATGGATATTGTCCTTTTTGATATCACTTCATCGGGGGGGAACAAAATGGTTGATCGTTTGGCCCGAATGCCCTAACAGAAAATTTTTCCGACATTATACCCCTGCTCATACTGAAACCGAAAAATTTAAAGTTATGTCAGAACCCCTGGCAGGGGGCTGGAAAAACACAACGGATAACAACTTTTCAGATCCGTCCAAACCGAAGGAGTTCCTTTACTATGTCTGGGGTCGAAAGAAGAAACATTTGTCCCGCCCCACACCGGCCATTCATATTTTACCCATTCAAAACCTTTAAAGAGTGAAGTTGCTCCGTGGTGCGTTCCTGTCAGTGCCACTCACAATGAAAAACTCCTTTTAGAGTTTTGGGACTTGCTGATGTGGACAAAAACATTTTACAGCAGATTCCCCCTACAAAGATCTTTTAGTTCTTGAAAGAGATTTTCATTTTTATGGCTGGGCTATAAGCAACATTTTCTTTTCTTATGTCACTTCAAGCAGGAATTTACTGCCTACGCGATAACTGGTTATGCACCAAAATGCGAACGAAATTCACACACATACATGTGCCCACTCACCCCATAACAGAAGGAAAATTGATATTGAAAAAGGGCCGAAAAGCTTTTGGGAGCTCTTTCCTCCATGTTCATGTTTCCAAAACAGGTATGTCTGTTTTTCAGTGTTTCCCCCTAGGAGATATGTATTTTTTTTTCCGTGCGCATGCGCCGCGAGCACTGAATCGGTCATTCCGCATTGTCATTGGAAGCGTAGTCACGGGTTTTTTTCCCTATTCCGCTTTTTTTTTTTTTTTTTTTTTGAAAGCTGCCTCCCAAAGACTTGGGGGTTATGACACAAGATGACAATAAGCACGGTGCTCGCCTCCTGCACATTATCTTTCCCCCCCCCTTTCCTTTCCCCTTTTCATTCCCCCCTCCCTAACCCCCTCTCACCACACACCACACAAACACACCCACGCAGCCGCACGCACCTCATTCTTCTTTTTAGTTGGGTTTTGTCAACTCTTTATAAACAACTGAATGTGTTATCATGCAGTTTCGTTGTCTGTGTGAATGTGCCTTCTTTGCATGTTGTCTGATGTAACCTTAAGCTTAGCTTTTTCTTTCAATTAAAGCCTAGCTAACCAAACTTTGCAGAAAGATGTCATGGGATGGTAGGGGCTGTAAAAAGGTTTTAAACACTTCACGTTTTTTTAAAACTTTTCCCCAGTGGACATTTTCAAAAAAATTGGGAACGCTTAACTTTTTATTCCCTTTTTCAACCTTTAAAAGACACATTACATTTTGTAAAAAATGCCAAATATTATCAACTTAGAAGTTGTAAAGGTTTGGATTTTTTTAAGTGATTCCCTCAGGCAGAGGCGAAGATTTAAATGAGATCAAAACAACAATATAATATATATATTAAATATATATTTTTTTAAAAAATATATTATATTATATATATTAAAAAAAAACTCAATATCATCCCAAAATATAGATAGGTAAGAAAAAAGAGTTTATCAAATCAAAAAGTAAAAGCTAGGGGGAAATGGCAGATGATGTGAGATTTTTCTTGTTTTAAAAGAAAGCAAAAAAGGGTCTTAAAAAAAACAACGGGGATGCTTTGCAAAATTTTTTGCCAAAAGGTAAAAGTAGACGTCAAGGAGAGGAACGGGGGGCTGCATCACCAAATACGGTAAGCGTTTTGTATTTAGTAAAACTACTAACAAAAGCACCAAATTTTCGATGATGGGGTTTTGAGTATGGAAGACATGTACTTTTAAAGGGGGACTGATACAAAGATGAGGGGCTTGAATTTTTCGCCTGGGGAAAAAGATTTTAGCGCATGGCGTGTAGGCGTGTCTGCCATGTTATGGGGGGAAGTTAAAAGTGTTCCCCACAAGTGAACTAGGGGAAATAGCTGGCCCGAGGGGATGGTGGGGGTTGTGGGGGGGTGGCAGCATAAAGTCACCCGGGTGATCGATATTGGACTGGCTCACTTCCCCAAGGCCTTTGGGTTTTTTTCCTATGGTTAGGTGTGCGCGTATTTTGGGAACGTAGTTTGTGGCGTGATTTTTAGGAATAATCAGTGGTTTTGCATGGTTTTTGGGTGGCTTGTGTGCTCGTCGAGCGTGCTTTGTGTGTGGGGGGAACTCTGTGGTTTTTTTTTGAAACGAATCACTCCTAAAGGGCACCACCCTTCCTTTGCTCTTCATCCTCATTAGGGGAGGCGATCATATGGGAGTCCTATTATGGGCATCGCCTTTCTGTTTGTTTGCCTTGTTTTCCAACTCTGGGGGGAACAGAGCAAGCACATGCAGCGGGTTATAGAAATGCAAGGTTTGTGCAAAAAATTTCTGCTTTGTTGTATTTTTTAAAAAAAAAAGTCTTAAAGCTTGGTTTTAATCAGTTTTTTTCTTTTTTATGTTTCAGAAAGGGGAAGTCTCATCAACGGGAACTTTTTCTCTGGATTCCCAAGAGTGATCTTTAAAAAAAAAAACCCGCAAAAGTCTGATATGGTAGATTAATCTTTTCCTTAAAATAAAAAGACTGTTCGCAGAGTGTAGGAAAATTCTAAAAGTATTGTGCACGGGCCCGGTTTTGTAGGATTTCTCATCCTTACGCTTTTTCCTTCTTGCTGTCTTGGGATTTTGGAAGCATTCCGGGAAAACAAAGAAAAATTTAAAAATAATGCAAATTTGTTTTTGTTGGCGAAAAGCAGTTAAACAATGGAACTGCAAACATTTTTTGTATAATTGCGTGTTTGTTTTTCTGTTTATGTTTGGGGGCTTTTTTTCCCCCAAAAATACCAAAAAGACGGGCCATCACAAACTTGATGGATGGATCATGCTGCCAACACCGTTTTCTTTCAGGGCATTTACACGTACTGATAACTTTTGTTTGGCCTTTGTTTCCGAAACCAAGCTTCCCCGAAGAGAAATTGTGAAGCTGGGGACAAAGGGGTTTTCAAACCCATTGTTTTCATCTGATTTCTCATGATGGTGGCGCGACTGCTTTTTGGACACCTTTTTTCCAAACACTCGCAAAAGAAAACGCCTGAGGAAAATGTTACCAAAAAAGGGGGGGTTTGGGACCTCCGACGACACAGCGTGGACGGGGGGGGGGGGGAGTGTCAGAAGTTTACCTTCCACATCATGGTGAACTAAGATGAGGCCGGCACGCGCTAAACGCAGAAGAACCAAGAGAATCGCGCTGTAAAATAACACCTGCATTGTCCACTCTTTAAATTCCGCAGAGTCAGCAGTTCCCGGGCAGGCGTCACCGCGTCCCCAGCCCCCATCTCCTTTGCATCAAATTTTGTCAGCGGCCCCTTTCACACCGGGCTCTACAAAAGAACGTACAAGAGGGAGTAAGACGGGCAACCTTTCAAGGATTTCCCCGTCTCCATCCCGTCTCGCTCTGCCCTCGCCCACAGGCTTTTATACCTTGGGAGGGGGACGTGAAGTGCTCAACTGCGGGACGCCCTATCAGGTTGGCAACTTGGAGACCGCCCAGCCGCCATCCCGCCCGCTCTCCCCACTGCAGCCTGGCCGGGGGAAACGACAAAACCCAAATTTCCCCCTGCCGCGCCCGTCACGAATCCCCCCAATTTCTCTTCACAAAAGCCGTCCATAGAGAGCGGTATGAAGTTTTGCGGCCGGGGAAACGATGGGGGCTCCGGGTCAGCAATTTGTGGACTGACAGCGAGCAGTCCCAGCCGTCCCGATGTCAGTCCCGCTCCCGCAGGGAGGCCCTTTCCCCCAGCTGTGAAAAGGCGGGTGAGTCACCGCAAGGTGTTAAAAGGCAAAAAAAGAAAGAAAAAAAAAAGGGAAAAAAAGAAAAGGGAAAAGAAAAAAAAATGGTGATGGGGGGGGGTTTTTTGTGTAGAAAGGCTTGGCAAAACGGGTCGGTTTTTTGGAATTACATATTTTTTTTCTTTGTTTTTTTAAAAACTTTTTCTAAAACAAAAAATGAATCCAAATGCTCAAACGATTTTTTGAAAAAAGTTATTACCCCCTCTGCTACCTCAACTGTGCTACTGATATGAAACACCATCCCAAGTGAGGTACTCTGCAACCATAACAAACCATAAAAAAAACCTAAATTTTAAAAAAAATTGTTTTTTATCATCTATTCTATAAAATTAATAAAAAAATTTCAAACACTCACTCCATCCAAAACACCTTTTTCCCCCAAAATTTATTAGGGAACTGGTAAGAAAATTTAAAACGATAGGGAACAGACAATTCTATTTCAGTTTTTTTTGGGTGTGAAAATTTCCCCAAAAAAATTCACTGAACCCCTCAGAAATGTCATGGATTAGGAGCACATAGTGATTTTCAAGTCTAAACAAAGTACTGAAAACCTTCGGGAACAAAAAGTCATTTATATTCTCTGCACAAAAATTATTAACTTCTGTTTTAAAGGGAAAAAAAAAAAACACTAAAATTAAAGGGGGGCTTGGGATACTTTGAGTCGTTTACACCCCCTTTTTTTTCATACAAAAACTAAACAGCATGCATGCATGCACTGACGCTTTCAAAACCCACACACACAAAAAAACACCACAACACACACACACACCACACCCACACACACACACACCACACACACACACACACACACTCTGTTTTACTTGCACACACCCTTACTCTTTCTAAAGCTAACTCTTTGTCACAGCATGCCAAACCATGCAGTATGAGTTGTGCCACAGACTGACAAGGTATGAAATTTTTAACTTACTGTAGAAGAACAAGAGGGATTATTCGTGATTTTGGGGGTTATTTGCAATTGCCCCCCCTTAGTAAGATTTTTACCTCCCTTTTTTGTCATGGATCTATATTTATATTTTGCACTTTCATGTGTGTTTTAAATGCGCTTGAAATTTCCCCTCCACATTCCCCCTTTTCCTCCAACCCCCCCCCCCCCCCCAAAAAAAGTAAAAAGAAAAGTTGCTGTGTATATATTCCCTGTTTAGATAACGCACTCCCCAAAAAAGAAAATTGTCTTATTCGCTCATGGCTTTTCTTTTCTTTTCCTTTTGTATTTTTTCCATTTTCCTCTATGTGTTTTTTTTTTTTTTTTTGCTTTGTTTTTCCTGCTTTTGCTGTTTCTTCCCTCTGCCTTTTCCCTTTTGAACTCTTCCATAGAACACCCCAAACTTGGGTCTAAAGAGTGTTGCATGGATACCTAAAACAAAAACGCAGAAACTTTTTCAATTTTTATCTTCAAGCAAAAAGTATTTGATTTCGTGACTTTTTTTTTTTAATTTGGACTTGACAATGTTTACAAAAAAGAATGTAAATTTGATGTGGTCTGCAGATTGAATCAATGTCAGTTTTTTGCAGTCGGGGTTTTGACCTTTTACGGTCATTAAAGGACGCAGCAGGTTTTTTTGGAAGCAGGCGTTTGATTGGGCGGGGTTTTGATAACACTACAGCCATGCTGGCTGAAAAAATTTTTGGACATGGTGATTATCTATTTGGATAAAATCAACCATTTTTATCAGGTATCTTTTATTGACCACAGAAACATAGTTTGACTCACTTTTTTACAGCAAAAACAAAAAGAATCTGAATTTTCAAACCCCCCAAAAAAACAAAGAAGTTAAAGAGAACTATTTGGCTGAGTATTAATGAAAAGGGGCTAAAAAAAACTCTTTTTTTTTACTAAACCCATCTCTAACAATAAGTGCATAACAAATGACAAGGATTATGTAGATTTTAAGGTATTTTTAAATTTTTTTTTTTAATAACAATACAACTTAATTTATATATGAAAGTGAAGGTTCAGAGATTTAAACGCATTTTTTTTTTAAAGTTTAGATTGAGAAAGTAAAAACATTTGCGTCAGTTCTTAAAGTTTACATTGAGTAAGTCTCAGTGTCCCCAAAATTTGTTGTTCTGCAACCCATGGGCATTTAAAAAGGGAATTTTACCTTGTGATACATTGATCTGCTTCCTAGTTAAAAGGGCCAAAGTAACACCCTGCAGCACAGCTGTTGGTTATACTTGATGCATTCTTGAGGGATCCTTTTGTGTATGTCTTTTTCAGGACTGCAGTTGCTGTGTGTTTCGTGTGTTTCTGTTTCAGTTTTTCTCATGGTATTTGTATTCGTAAACTGATCATCCCTTTAAGTATCTTATTTATGCATTTTGACAGCTTTTTCTCCATTTCGAATCACCTGACGTCATGTGAAATTTTTCCTTAAAAGGAAAACTCATATTGTTTTGTAGCTTTTTCTCAGCCCCCTAGGTTTTTTTCCATCGTTCTGAGGATAAAGGGCCCAGGGGGGGGGGGGGGGGGGATCGGACAATAACATCTTTGTCTTTAGGCTGGGTTCAGCTTTTAAGAGGGGGGGCACATGGGGAAAGGGGCACAGTTTTTTTTAACAATCAAAAGGGTTTAGAGTCCAAAATGGCCTTTGAAACCTTTTGAACATTACATATATTTACATTTTGATATCTCACATCTGGGGGAAAGAAAACTGAAGTAATGTATTAACAAAGTTTGATTTTTTATTTATATAGATAAGGTACATTTTACGCAGCAAGATGTACACAAAAACTAAACAAATTTTACTAGGCATCAAATTGTGTGTGACATTAATCAGTATGTCTTTTGTGTGTCTAAAAAACTAAACATCCCCCTAGGTGAACACTGTGGGAAAGTGGAATCCAGGAAAAAAAAAAGAAAGAAAAAAGGAGAGTGAGGGGGGGGGGGTACGGGTAAGCGCTGGGGAAAGGAGGGGGAGGGGAGGGGAAGGGGGGAGAGTTTCGTGTTTTGTCGCTTCTTGATGTGGTTCATGGTTTTGATTTCCCTGTGAAGAAAAGGGGGGTGGACTTTTGTTATATGTTTTAGTCACTGATGTTTTGTTATAAATCGGTGCCCCACCAGCCGCCCTGGCGAAGTGGGTTGGTTGCAGACTCCCGGTGGAGCCAGGGTTGAATCCCCTCAGAGTCGTGTGGGTTTTTTTTGCCCGACCACTCTTTCCCAAGTTGAGTTCGCGCGGACTCATTGGGAAGACTGGGACCACACAGCGAGTTTCATCCACTTTAAAGGTGCATTTCTGGAATGTTGCTCAAATTTTCCCGACCAACACTGCAGGGGCCCGTACCCCTTGGGGCCTGGGTTGATGTCAGGATTATTTTGAAAGGAAGCGTAGAGTACAGCCCCGTCATGTATCTCAGACCAAAAGGAAATCCGTGCATATCTTAACCTCCCCATTCACACGATCAGATAAAAAAAAAAATGTCTCAATTCGTGGCCCTTCATGCCCTGCCCCATGGGGATCTCAAATTTTGATGTCCCTCCCCGTTTTTACCTTTGGGTTTTGGTTTTGTCGGGGTCCCCCGGTATCGGCGGTCCATTGGGGGGTGTCGTTTGGGTGGACGTGGTGGCGCCCTCCGGGAAAGGGGACTCACCACGCCGGCTCCGCGACTAGCAATTATTTTTCGCAGTAGGGGGGTTTTAGGTGGGGTCCCTGCGTTGTTAGATCAAAACGGTGCCCGAACACCACCGAAGTGATCAGCACGTGCAGTGTCCCCCGGGGGTTGCCCCTTTACCTTTACATTGCCTGCTCCCGTGAATGCCCGGTGCCGGGTCTGCGCGGGGCCCACCGGGCTGCGGCTTGGGCGGGGGCGGAAGAGCGGCGTGGGTCACTGCCCTGAGTGGCTAGAGGTTTGGGACCCCCAAAAAAAAAAAAAAAAAAAAAAAAAAAAAAATCGGGTTCCCATCATATCATCAGTACAGAAATTGGCTTGATGTCGTAATAAATGTACAAACATATTTTGGGGGCATAGGGCCCCACCATTCCCCTAAACTAAACACAGATCGATATGGTCCGTGCTTGGATGAGCGTGACACTAGCATGGGTTTAAAAACGCATCATCTATGTACACTTTGCTTGCAAGCTTTGAAAAAACACCCATCCATGCATGTGTCAAACACCCATCATGTAAAAAAAAAAAGAAAAAAAAACATATTATGACTGTATGAAACAAAATAATACTGTTGCATGCACACCCAAAGACAGTCTGCTCATGAAAGATCTATGACATGATTGTATTTTTTCTTTGTTTTTTTTTTTCCCACAGAATAAGCTCACCTGCACGCAGTCTGTCGGTCATCCTGATTCAAGAATTTTTTAGATAGCTTACACTTTCGTGATTTCAGTGGAGATCATTTTTAAACCCAATTAACAAAGGGGAAAAAATCTGGGGTTTTCAAAGATTTTGCTCTCCTAACCAAAAGCTGCTTTCCAAATTAAAAATTCTCTGGGAAAGGCAAGCACTGTCACTTAAAATTCATGGTGATTATAAATCGTGTTTTCCTAGACCCGGGATATTCTGCATCAACTTGTTTAACAGAAAAGAGAGAAAATAAAAAAAAGAAGATACCGGGCTCTGGGGGGAAAAACCCGTGACTTGAGGGAAACTATGGAAAGTCCTGTTTAGACAGGGGGAGACTGTAACCCAGGGTCCTCTTTTTAGACGCATGAAAGTTCATTGTGTCGGAGTTGTGCTGTCTTTACCGTCACGGAACAGCATCCATTGGGTTGAGAGCACACGCATTACTTGACGGCGGTGTTTTTTTCCTGGGCTTTGCAGTCACAAATGGAGCTGATACACCATGGGAAAAACCCCGTGGGGTTCTGTCAGTCACATCCCGTTTCCATTACCAAAGGGATCGCCCGGGAAACAGTTAAAGTCCCCATTGATCCATTAAAAAAAAATGTCTCAAATTTTGGGCCCTTCATGTTTGCTCTCATGGGGACCTCAGCTTTGTGTCCTCTCCGCGCTGTGGGCCTTGGTTTTTTTCCGTCGGGCACCGTATCGGGAGTCCATTGGGGGGGTGTCGTTGGACGGCGTGATGGCGCCCTCCGGGGGGGAGAGCTCACTCACCCGGCTCCGCGACTAAGCAAATTTTTGTCGAGGGGGGCTTGTAGGGGGTGCCGTGTATGTTAGATCAGAACAGGGGCCACTGAACACCACCGAAGTGACTCGGGAGCAGGCGGACCCCCTGGTTGCCCATGACGACTGACATTGATGCTCCTGTGATTGCTGGTGCTGGGGGGCGGGGGGGCCGGCCGGGGGTATGGCTGGGACGGGGGGTCGGGAAAGAGCGGCGTGGGTGCAGCCCTGAGGTAGCGCAGAGGGTTTGGGAAGCAAAAAAAAAAAAAAAAAAAAAAAAAAAAAAGAAAAGGGAAACAAAACCCCAGCTTACTTTCATATTGGGAGAGCAAACAGTAAATGCATTGATCCCTATTTTTGTCAAACTCATAGCCCGATTCATCTCTGAAACTGTTACTGGTTTTGAGCTTTCGTTTTGTTAAGATTTTGCATGTGTGTCTTTTTATGTTTTCCTTTTAAATAAATTTTTCCCCTGACCTGCATTCTGCTTCCCACAATCCTATGCATGCTGTCCTTTTAACCCCTTTCCCTTTAAATATAACCTTTCCCGTTAGCATTTAAAATTTTAGTGAAAAATCATGGACTGGAATTTAACAAACCTTGTGGGTGTAACACCAAACCCGGACTAGCTTTGAAAATAATAATGATTGGTATCGGAAAATATTTTTGTAGAGTTGCGTAACCCAAAATATTTCTTTTTAAAAATGAAAAGGGTTATACTTTATATAAACATGATAACATTCACAAACCCTTGGGGTACTAGACTAATAAACAAAATATTTCAGCACAAAAAAAGAAGTAAAGAATAATCCGAAAAGGTAATATAATAATTTTAGTTGTAAAAAAACCATTTGTAAAAATTTCATTGTTTTGGGTGCCATTTACTTACCCCGATTTAAAGATGTCAACGGCGTCCAATTTTTTGTATTTTTCAGGCAGTCAGACTTTTAAAAGTTTTTAATTACAACCAAAGCTTCGATTGGAATATCAGGGTTTTTCCAACATTTTCGTCCACATAGTTTTGTTTTTTGTATTTTGGGGTTTTTTTGTTTTTTGTTTTACTGGTTTTTTTCCCTTTTTTCTTCTGTTTCGTACATATAGTATAAATCAAAATTGTTTGCAGAGATGTACCCAAAAAACCTTGTTTTAATAAAGTTTATGTATTTTTCATGATTTTTTTTTTTTCACTTGCAAAAAATCACTGCAGACAAAGCAAGGGGCCCAAAAACATATATCTGAATAGCACAAATCAAACCAGCTGTTCACACAACTTTTCACTGCAAATGTAAACTACAAACATAAAATAAGTTCTGTAAATTTTTACATAAAAGCAAAAACTTGTTTAAAAGTCTGATGATGCCATTTTTATTTCCAAAGTGTTAGGAAGAATTAGAGGGTTTAGTGTGTGTGCGCGCGCGCATGCGCGCTTAAAACTACCCCGCGTATCCATCCAGCAGGGGTTTCCCCCCCCCCCCTCCCCCACACACCACCCCCCCTAAAACCCCCGCCCATGTACGTTTTTGGAATTTTTTTTATGTTTATGTTTGTCCGTGTTTAAAGTCATTTTGGGGGTCCCCAAAAGAAGAAAACAAAGGGCTTTAGATGAAAGTACTTTCAAACTTTAAGGATCCTGGTTGAGACAACACGGTAAAAGAAGTAACCAAAACACCAGAAAAAAAAACAAGTGCAGGTTTACGATCAATTTTAATAATGGCATGCAGACACATTTATACAAAAAAGCACCCACCTAATAATTAGGTTATGAAATTTTCGCTGTCAGTTTTTATCCCTTTTTAAACGATTTACAGAATTGGGCTGGAGAGATTTTGCGAGTCAACGCCTGCGTGTGTGTTTTCTGAATCAGGGAATTGGTTGATTTGTCATTTAAACGAAATCTTCAAATAGAATTTTCCTTTTTCCCTATCTCTCCACTGTCGATTTCCTCTCTTCGTTACCGAACCCCCCCGAATACATTTAAACAGTAACGGCGCTGAGCGGGCATCTTTAAAAAACCTAGCAGACGGAAGGCCGGGCCAGAAATGCGGTCAGTTACAAATCGAAAAACCCCCAAGGGGGGTTTTTTTTCTCATCCACAGATAACGAAAGGGAATTTTGCTTGAACTTAAAACAGGGGATGTCAGGCTACGGGAAACCTTCTCTAACTTCTGGGGGGAGTTTTCTTCTCTTAGACTGGTAACAGTTTAATGTAGAATTTTTTAAATAAGAAAGCACGGACTCGTGCGTTCCGTAACAACGGGCTATAGTCAGCGCACGGCACCGTGCTTTCCGTAGGGAGCAGGCTTTTATCAGCCACAGAGCTGTGCCGCCGTGGTAAAAATTAAAACCAATATTTGATTTCCGTACGAAAAAACTGTATGTTGCAGAGTGACATAATCTCAATACTTTTACTACGGGAAAGGGGAGAAAAATGCAGATACGAGAAAATTGGCCCTCCCTCACCCCCCTTCACTGTCTTTTTGAAGGCGTCCACTATTTTGTTTGAAAAAAACAGGTTTCAATCCAATGTTCTGTTACGGCCTTTTTTAGTCACCCCCGGGGGCAAAACAGTACGGGGTGAAAAATAGAGATCAAGTGTGGGGGCCGCAGGTTTGTCACAAACATTGATTCAGTGGGACAGAGCACTTCCCCAAAGACTCGCCACTCTTTTCCCTTTATTCACTTGCGTTGCAGTTCCGTGTGTATCTTTGAAGAAACACAAAGTGAATGTGTTTTTTTTTTTTTGCAACCATTGGCCCCAATTAAGCTGTGAATGCATCCCTGTTACTCTTGAGGAAGAAAGGGAAAAGACCCTCACCAGGGGGCGCACTCTCCCTCTTTTTTACCACCACAGCACAAGATTTTTTTTTTATGTAATGTGTTATTTGGGGTCACTGGGAAAGTAATAGATGCTGCGAGGTGGTGGGTGCATGGTAGTGGGGGTGGTCTCCCCCTTACCCTTGTTTCCCCTTCCTCCATATCCCACCAAAAGTTGGACATTTTATATAAAATACACAACATATAAAATACAATGTGTGGTGTGGTGTGTGTGGTGTGGTTGTTTTGGGGTTTTTGGTGTTTGTGGTGTGAAAATTAATGTGTAAATGTGAAACATCCCTGCAATGATCCCCCCTCCCCCCCCCCCCCCCTTCCCAAGTGTAAATTTTTTAAAAAAAAGCTATTTTTTTCCCCCCGAGATGTGATTTTTTCACCAGGATTGTGTGCTAAACTTGTCGCATCGTGTAACTCCCCTTGGGCTCATCGACTTGAAACACTATTTTGGGTTGCTAGGGTGCTTTTTTCGACATGGTTTGCCCTTTTATTTGCGCGCTGGGGTCTGTCATTTTTTCGTTCTTTGTCTATGCTGCCTCAGGGTGCGTGTGATCAGAAGGTCGAATGACTAACTTCGCTGGCTACCTTGTTTGCTGCCGACATTGTTTTTTTAAAGAAAAGGTTTTTTACGCGTATGACTTAACTTCTGCTCCACGCTTTTGTTTCCAATTGTTTATTAAAGAGGGTTTTTTTTTTACGCGTATGACGTAACTTCTGCTACATTTGCATCTGCGTTTGTTCCCAAATTTTTTTAGCTCAAAAGAAGGCTTTTTCGGTGTTGATTTTAGGTTCGACTGACGGTTTTTGGAGTAAATAGTTTAATCCGTTTTCACAGATTCTCGGATATTTCTTCGCTATTCAGCCTGCAAGGAGTCATCATTATCCTATTAATTTCCCTTTTGTTCTTTTTTATGCTGAAAGTGTTTTTCTGTTGATCATATGCTGAATGGCCCACTAAAAATTTATCAAAAAGGCGTTCCCCATTATCCAAGTATCTTAGAGCCTGCTTTTGTGTGTACTGTTACCAGACGATTGTTTTTTTGCTCTGGTGTAGGGTTTAGAAACAGACAAATGAAAGAGGCTGATTCCCACTGTTTGTTTTGAGGGTATCACATTTTGTAAACAAGCATGACAATGTGAAAAAGGTGGTGGCAGCATGGTCGATTTTTTGTTTCAAAACCAAAAGGCAGTTTTTTTCGAGGCCAAGCAAGACTTGACAAAATAAAAGATTGGCAAAGGGAAAAAATACCCTGCAAAAAAAGGGGGGTGGGGGGGGGGTGGTTGTGCTAAATACAGAGATTTAAAAATGACAATGAGGGAGTAGATCTTTTTTGCAAAAAAGAGCACCCCCATTTATGGAATCTAATCCAAAAAAGACCTTAAGCTCTCTCACTCTCATGTCTCTCTCTCTCTCTCTCTCCCCTCTCCTCTCTTCTCTCTTCTCTCCTCCTTCTCTCTCTCTCTCTCTCTCTCTGTGGGGTATGTGTGCACACAGACTCCCTTTGGATGGGGCAACATGTTTTTATGCGGCATCCCCGACTGAAAAGGCCTTTGTACAAGATCTTTTTTTCTGACATTTTATGGTGTTGGAAAAAGGTTTCCCCATGGAACTGAAAATCAGGCAGAGACAGAGAGAGGTGTTTTTTTTTTTCACTTGATATTCTGTGTATTTTTGATTTTGGAAATTAGAAAAATTCTCTGGGTTCTTCCTTCATTGTGTGTTCACAGTTAATTTTTGATTACCAAACATTTTAGTTTCCCAGGCAAATAAATTTCTAGTTAAATTTACAAAAGGAAAAATATTTTTTATTGGTTTTTTCCCCATGCCTGAGTTTTAAATTCTTCCCAAGTAAATTTTCCCAGTTATTTGTTCTTCTGTGAGAATTTGAAATTCCCCACTTCTCTTCTGAATCCACCCCCTCACTTAAAACCCAGAGAGCAAGGTAGGCGAAAAGTTGAGCTAACTTCGGTGCATGGTCTTTAGAAAAACATTCACACGGAGCTTAGGATGCTGCCATAGTATGCACGCAGAAAAAAAGGAAATATTGATATAGGAACTTAAACAGTGGTGATGGTTGCCATCTCATCAGCAATATCATGGGAGAAGAAAAATGTTTTTACCGCCAGTGCCCCTTCATCCTGTGCAGTTTTTTTAAAATTTTAGAAGGGCACTCTCCAGCTTTCCGCTTATTGCCTTTAAATGCGACACATGTTGAACCTCAACCCAAACTTGACAACTTTTCCAGCTGCCCCCTTTTACCGAATTGCGTTATTAGACTACGATGTTGAATGACCGCATATAAGGATCGTATGCTTCAGCCGCCATAAATTCGTACAAAAGGGAAAACATTTTTCATAGGAAATGTTTAAAAAGTCCCGGGGGATATTATTTTTTGTTAACAAAAAAATAAGACAGAAAAAAAATGAGTTTTTTCTAACTTTGCTTTGGGCACACCGACATGCCCGAATTTTTTAGAGTCAAAGGGCAAGACTGCACCTGATGCAGCCTTGGCTCCGGTGGGGAACAAAATGGTAACAGTGCCATTGAAGTGCCCCCCATTTTAAAGCTATGGAAACATCCAACCAAAATTCCCACTAGTAAATTTCATTAACTCTTGTGGAATTTGGACAGGTTCACAAACAAACGTTTGAATGTGACATACAAAAAAAATGGTGAACATTCACAGAAAAAGTACGTGGGTTTTTTTGGGTAACTGCTAAAATAACCGCGCTGCTTGTTCAATTTGAAAGGGTTTTGAATTTTGGGTTTTGGGGGTAAAAAATTATATCCCAACGACATGTTTTGGGCTTACTGCTTTTGCAGAAGGGGAGGGGCTTTTCTTTCTTCGATTTGGGAATTAAAATATTTTACCAAGGGGAAACAGGTGTTTGAAAAGAAGGAAAAATTTCAGGGCATAGCATGTTGGGTCTGTGTTGTGTCACTGGTGTGTGTCATGTTGGTTTTTGTAGACTTGACTTTACTTTTTGAAACGCCTGGGAGTGTGTGTTCGTTTTTGTAAATATTTTTTAATCAAACTTCACCTGTTATTTTTTCTGCAATAAAATTCCTTTTTTTGTTTTCAGCATTAAACTGAAAAATTCTTCCCTTTTTTCTTTTTCATTTTTTTTGTTTTACTTTTTTTACTTTTTTAAAATTTCCCCTAATTTTATTTTCACATAAGTAAAAAACATCGTCCTGTGGTTTGTTTTTCATTGACAGCTTGTAAAATTTTTGTCGTCCATCGCCTCCCCTGTCTGCCCAAAATGTCTTCATTCGGGTCGATAATGTTATATGTTGTTTATTGTCCGTCAAAATATTCTTTGTAAGGGTTGTTTATTTTTCTTTGTTTTTTTTTTACATTGAATTATTTTTTAATTCTTAATGCTTGCTTCGCGTTTCCTTTTTCCTCTATTGTAATTGTTTATTTTTTTTTTTTGTAGGGCAATAAAAAAAGCTGTAAAGCTTATTTTTTAAACCCCCTCAAAAAAAACTTTTTTGACTTGATTGAAAAACTTTCCCCTTTTGACTTTCTTTATTTTTCTTTTTTACACCCTTTTGTTAACAGTATTTTCTTCTTTAAAAGAAAATAAAAATAGCGTTTTTTAAAAAACTGTTACTGAGAAAAAAAGACCGATAAAAAAACTATGCATAGGAGATGCATGTAGATTCTTGTAAAAATAATCCTCGGGGTGTTACATCTTTCCATATGTCGAAAGTAGTTCCATCTAAATCAAGGAATGATGCTGGGGGCTAAAAGGGCCAAAACGCACTGACTTTTTTGGGTAGGGTGAGGTTTTGTTTTAGTTTTTTAGTGCCATTCTCTGCACCTTCTTGAGGGGATTTCCCCCCACATCTCAATTTTTGTTCCCCCACATGTTAACCCCCGGTTTTGACCCTCAAAGTTTTTAATCCCTAGAAAAATCTAAAAATCACTCCTGTCATGTGACCTACCCACGGTTGCAGTTTTGGCTTTTTCCTTTTTTATCATTTACCCCCCAAACATCACTGAAATAACTGGCATAGAGATTTCCCCTCGGTGGATTCCCCTTTGGCCACCCCAACGATTGGGAAAAATTCCTGCGGTTGTTAGGGCGAACCCGTGTTTGTGGGTGTGGCTGTAGGGTTTACCGGGAATGACAGCGTCACGGGGGAGGGATGCCCTTAGTGATGGGAAGGTAGACGCAAAACAAAAATTTTTTTTTATATAAATTCCTTTAAATTTAGGATGTCTTTACATTCACAAACGCTTTCAAGTCATGGGTGGGGGGTTTTTTTTTTTTAAAAACAGTGGTTAATAGTGTTTATTTTGTTGTGGTGTGTTTTTGGTGTGTGTTGTGTGTGTGTGTGTTTTGTGTGTGTGTGTTTTTTGGGGTTTTGTGTGTGTGTGTGGTGTGTGCATCATGAGAGAGACTCAGAGAAGAGAGAAATTTTTTTTAATAACATAATAATTGTCTATTACTTTGTAAAATAGTCTTTTGATTTTGGGTTAGTTTTGTTGTTGTTGGTTTTTTAACAACTGAAATCCAGACCGTAAAATGTTGGATAGCTAAAAGGAAAGGCTAATGTAATGAATATGAGTAACAGTAAATGATGGGGTTTTTTTTTAGTCGCTGGACCCTTTTATCAAATTGTGAGGGGTAACTGGCTGGGCTTTTGGAACCCCCGGGGTTGGGCAGACATTCACGGGTAATCACCGTTATGATCTGTCCGTCAAGATACTTTTTCCAGGTCAGTTTACCCCCCTTCTCTCTCTCTTCTCTCTTCTCCCTCTCTTCTCTCTCCTCCTCTCCTCTCTCTCTCTCTCCCCCCTCTCTCTCCCTCTCTTTTTCCCTCCACTCCTTTGCTTGTCTTTCGTCCGTCTGTTTTAAGTCTTTTTGATGCACTTTTTATTACAATACATTTTTCTTCAACCATCTCACTTAAACCCGGGAAACCCACTGATGCGCAAAGAAGTTTATTCACTCTTCTTCTCTTGTTTTAGCAGGCTATACCCTGGGGACACTCCCCAAGGGCGGGGAGGTAAAAAACCCACTACTAAAAAGGGGAAGGGGTTTTTTGTGTCATGATTTTTTTTCCCCGCCTTTAAAGGCACCAACCCCATTTGGGGAAGGTGGTTTTATGGAAAAGGCCCCAACTAACAGCCAAATGGCTTTCTCTTCCGAAAGTCATGAGGATTTACTTGTGCAAGATGTTACCGTCTTTAAACACTTTAATTTCTTTTTAAATTCTCTCAAGATTAGGAAAATGGGTGGGAACAAATGTTAACCCAAGGAAAAAAACCCCCCTGTACCGAAATGGCCG
Organism: Conus ventricosus; assembly: GCA_018398815.1. NCBI lineage: Eukaryota > Metazoa > Mollusca > Gastropoda > Neogastropoda > Conidae > Conus > Conus ventricosus. The sequence continues at coordinate 174,540 of JAFLJL010019062.1, forward strand.
GGGGGAGATTTGCCCCGAAACCCCTTTGGGTTTACGGTCCGGCCTCCCAACGGCATCCACAACACCACACACACCAAGCACAACACACAAAACACACACACACACACACCCACACACACCCCACCCCCAAACACACAACCACACACACACAACACACACACACACACCTTTTTCAGCTGATCACGGGACGGGTTTTGAATCACATGTCAAAAGAATCGCAACTTTTGTCATGCAAATTTAATGTAAAAATTTTATTCGTAACTTGACCACATGCACAAAAAGTGCACTTTATCATGAAAATATGCTTACAAATTCCAGGGTTTAAATTGACAAGACTCTTCCAGGTCACCGCATTTTTACGGTTTATTCAATTGCATCACTCCCGTTTTTTTCACTCTCAAAAAATTAACAGCGTTCCGGTCTAAAACCCCTTTTAAAAAAAAATTTTTGAAAAAAAAAAAAATTTCATTGCGCATTGATTCCATCGCTAAACGTATTTCAAACTCCGGGTTCTGGCGTAAAAATAGTTTGCAATTTCTGACCAAAACCCTGTAACAGCACTCAAAAATTTTTTCAAAATCTGCATTTGCTTCCGGAACATTAAACACTGAATATCCTACTACATATGAACTGTGCCCCCGATAAAGCATTCACTTGTATCAAAAATGTTTGGCTTTGCTTCCCCCCGACAGAAAAGACTATTAAAATAAAATTTTTGCACACAGATTACAGTGTAATTAAAAAACCCAGTCGTTAAAAAACAACCCTTGTGAATTAGGAGGGGTTTTTTTGGAATTTCCCAACCAAATTACAACATTGATCAAAAAAAGGTGGATCATTCTTTAATTGCCCTAAAATTTTCAAAGCATAAACTATTAATTTTAATCCTCCTCTATGAAAAAGGCACAGAGGAAAGAAGTAACGACTTGTGATATTTTCATTTCTTTTTATACATAAAGCTCTTTTTCAAATGTGATGTCTTCCCCACCCTCCCCCCCCCCTTTGCTCATGAAAAAAAATGTGTGTTGGGTGATATATCTTTTTTGTGTGTTTTTTATTTGTAGAGCAGTTCTTGATTTTTTGCATGCTGCTACCACTTCTTTGTTTTTTTGTAACTTTATTAATTGTTGTTTGATTTGGGGGTCTTAAGTGGGAATTTTAATTAAAATGAAAAAAAGACGTAGGGGAAAAATCCCGGGAGCAAATTTAGAAAGATTTTTAAATGTTTTTTGTGTAAAACCTTTCAACATTTCCTTTCTGATATGTTTCCCAGCCCCCGCCAGCAACTCTAGTCAGCAAGGTTCCACCCATTTTCCGACATCCCTTTGTGCACGACCCGGGGGAATGATACACGATGCACAATCCCCCGAAGCCATTAAAAAATTACGCATTTTGGTCATTTCATATGAATTGAAAGAAAAGTTTTTTAGAAATTTTCTGAAAAAAATGGTTTTTTCTAGTGAAATGTGGTATGGAAAATGGATCTTATAGTTTTGCGTTTTTTAAGATTGAAGTCGAGTTTTTGTACCCAAATGATCATCATCTCTGGGTTTGTTTTTTTTTTTTCCTTCACATTTTTTTCCCAAACGTACTTTTTTTAAGGGGGTTGACAGAGAGGGAAGGAGCTTTTTCATGTTGACATTTAATTTGTACATGTTGCTTTTATTTTGTAATGTAAAGGAGAAAAAAAAAACTAAAAAAATCTTGCAAGGAACCAGCATTTTGCATGTGTATATGATTTTATATATATACTGGGGGGTGTTATTGTGTACTTTGGGTTTTTTTTTGTTCTGTTTTCTCTGTTTTTTTTTGATTGGGTATGCGTTTTTGATGATGACGGGTGGGGGGGCGGGGGGGGGGGGGGGGGGGGTAGACAAAGAGGAAGAGGGGGAGGAGGCAGAGGAAGGGGGGGGGTGTCGGGGTCGCTGAGGTCAGTTTGTTAAGCATCTGCTTTTTGTTTTGTGTCTTTTCACAGTGTTGATCTGTTTATTTAGTAGTCATTTTTTTCATTAGTAGTTTGATCCAAAAATAAGAAATCGGAGCGACAGATTTTTTAAAGTTTACAGGAAAAGGGGTTTTCCCCTCTGAATTTTGAAAAATTCTGCTCAAAACTTCATCGGCAGAAAATTTTGAGAAAAAACTGCAGGCGGGTTTGGGAGAAGAAAGAGCAATAAACAACGTGCCCAGCGTTAGCACTAAACAAGAGACTGCTTCGCCACGGCTGTGCCTTAGATCAAATACATGAAAAGAGATTTTAATACCGAACGTTTTTTTTGTATCGTCCAAAAGATGTTGTGAAAAATTTTTCTACTGGTGAACTTTTTTCTTGGTCAGAGTTCATATTTTTGGCCTTTGTAGTGTTTTCCTTTAGTAGTAATCCCATGTGAGGACAGCTCAAAGCAAACAATGGAAAAAAAAATGGCCGTTTTTGAAAAATGGTGCGGAGGTTTGTCTTTTTAATATTCTTGGGAAGGAGTTGGAGAAAAACTGCAACAGACATGTGAACAACGTTTTCACTGCGTGAGTTCTTTATAGAACTTTTGTAGGCGTGGGGGGGACCCCCCTGCCCTCTCCCACTAAGTGAGAAATTTTACTAAAACCATCTTAATTATCGGAAAATTTGTTGATCATTTTAGTAATAAATAAAAAAAAAAAGAAAAAGAAAGTCTAGATGAATGACGTTCAAATTAGGGCCTGTTCAGGCACTGTAGTCCAGAGACAATCAGTGGGGCCACAGAGAAGAAGAGAGAATGCCCAAGGGGATTTTAAAATGGGGAAAACCGATTTTTTGCCTGGATAACTCCGGCCACAGCCTAAAGCCATGTACTGTCTTTTCACTCCGGGGCGTATAGTTTGCGTTCCGTCATTTGTAAAGGAATGAAGGGGGAGTAGTTTCCACCCCTTCACCCCCCTTTGATTTTCTCTGTCTTTGGGCAGGGGAAACTTGGCTGTCCTCTGAAAGACAGCACATCTGAAGTTTCCCGAATCCCCTGGTTGTATAACCAGCATAAATCTCAGGAAAACGCTTAACCCAGGTGTTCCCCGCCATGGACTAAAAGTGAAGAAACATTTTGCATTTTAAACTGTCAAACAAATTTTCTTGTCAAAAACAAAGGGGGAAAGGGTTGTCAATCTGTTGTGAGAGTGTTTTTTAGCCCCACGGGGCCTTCACGTTACATTGCAGAGTTTTTTTTATTTTATTTTAAAAGGAATGTGGGGAAGGTGATGACACCCTTGTAAAAAATGGAATCCCTCCCCAAAACCCTTTTTCTTTTGATTTGGCTTGAAGACCTGATTCAGGTAATTGCGGTCCGGAAAATCCACCAATTGCCATAGAAGGGGACCAGAATGGCCTTGCCTGCACCCCCGGGTTCTACTTCAGCTCTGCGGTAACCTCAGTATGTTCCCCAAACAGTAAATGTAAACATTGTTTGGTTTGAAACTTGCTACGAAATTCGGGGGTCCTGGTTGGAAATACCCTCGGCTAGAAGGATGTGGAGAACTTTTTTGCATACTCCCGATGTTTCTAAGGGGGAGGAAAAGGATGAAATCCGTTTCTCCTTTTTTTGGGGGAAACATGGGGACAATTTTTTAAAGCCTGAATTTTTTTCCTCCGGAAAAGGGGTTCTTTTTTGATCATTGTTTTTGACATCAAACATTTTCCCATCTTAGGTGACATCGTTGAATTATTCATTACCTAACCTATCTCTAAAAATTAGAGATTCAGTAAAAAAGATTATATTCTCTTGAGCCCGGGAAAAAAAAAATAAAGTGAAATTTCTCCCAAAGTAAGCCGTCTGTATTATCTGTAGTACGTTGTGTTCCAAGGGATGAGAAAAAAACAATTTTTTAGACTTAATACTTTTAACTACTTTTATCTTTTTGGGGGCCCTTTTTTTAAAGTCTGCCCTTTTCCGGTTTACATCACCAGGTGTTGGAGGCGAAAGCAGGTGTAAGGGCATGCCCCCAACCCCAAAATGCTCAGCGACGTGGGAGGGGAAAGTCCTCCCACAAAGTGGTTCAAACACGAATCATTTTCCCGGCCAACAAAAAAAAAAAGCATGTGAAGGACAGGAAAAAAGGACCCTTTAGATGTCCCGGTCTGTTCTGGGAAGTGGGGTTGTTTTTTTTTAGAGGAAGATGGGCCAAATTGTGACAACACTTAAAAAAATTTAAACACGGTTCCCAACCGCTGCTCCAAGAACATGCAATCCAAGAAACACAGTGGTAATGTCCTCCTTTATTTTGAGAACTGACAAAGATAAAAATGCTTGTATGTTCGAAGGAAAAAAATCCAAGGGCCAAAAAACATGCGTTTAATCTCCCAAGGGGAAACTCGACAAAGGAAGTCGCGGGATGTAGTCAATTTACAGACTTCAGACATGAAAAACCCTTTCAAAAAAGGGTGTAAGTTTCCTTGCGCTTTATACCAGCCATGACTCCCGCCAAGATGTTTCTACTGGGGCAGTGGAGGGGGGCTGGGAAGGTAGACTGAGGCATCCTCATTGACGCAACAGGGCGGACTGGGCACAACACTTCTACTGTGACAATGCAAGTATTCAGATCCCCGTGACCTATGACAAAAGAGATAGAGAGGATGATGACGGGGTTAAAAAGGATATAGGTTTTATATGACGTGATGGTGAAATTTATCCCAAGGGGACTGGGAAACAGTGGGAAAAGCAAGATGAACCAAAGAGGGAAAAAAAACATTGACCATACCCAAACCTCATCTTTTTCAATTCTTTTTCTGCTGATATACTTCAACTTTTTGCATCTGCCCCCAAAAGTTCACCCCCAGTTCCCCCGGACCAAGACTGAACCCTGTTGTTTCAGCTCCAGGGGGCAGACCCATCACAAAACAACAGCAGATCAATCTGGCATCTTAAATACTTTCCAGATGGGCGCGCAGAGCAACATCGCTTCCCTGCAGACGTGACCGCACGTGCTTTCAACCATTGCAGACGCGGATTTCGCACTTTTAATTTCATTTTTTTCCCTAATATAAACCTAACAGGCAAATTAATATCAACAGAAAGGGTAAAGCGCAAAATTGTAAACATAGATTAAAAAACCCCCTTTATTTGTTTTGCCCGTTCCGGGTGCTGTTTTGTCTCCCCCGCTTTTTGCCGGCCGCAACCGGCCCCTACTGCCGGTTACTTTCCCCCCCACTGCGACCTTGTTTTTTCAGGGCTGGCAAAAAAAAAACTGCATCCCTGAGAGGGTCCAATGAAATCTTAGCGAGTTGGGGGGTTGGAAAAAATTCATTTACAAAACTAGGGGGGTGAACTGACCGCATTCCTTGCCGCAGACGGCACGCCTCGTTTTTGAAAAAGGCGTCTGCTAGCGCTTTTACGAGGCGATTTTTTTGGATTATACGAAAGAGGGGTTGGATATATATTTCAAAAAAAAAAGAAAAGAAAGAGAGGGGTTTTAAAAGAAAATTTATTGGATTTTGAAAGGAAAAAAGGGGAAAAAGGGGAAGAAAGGAAGAAGTGATGATGCGCCTTTTTTTTTGCGTTTGGCCCGTGCGACCGGCGACTTCCGCACCCTGGTTTTGTGTTTGAGGAGGAGACGGGCCAGATCGATTTGCCAACACAGCTACACCTCTGGTTAGTTTTTTTCAGTTTTTCCCGCCGTAGTTGTTTTTTACTACAGCTGCGACCAAAGAACCTGTAGCCCGGCAGCAGAGGAAAGCGGGGGACAAAATACCTACTTTTCAGGATACGACACCGCGGAGATGCCGCATCGTAACTGCCGATGATGGGGGTCAAAGTTTTTGCCAAGCTCTGGTGCTACTGGTCGACGATCTTCGGTTTAGCGAGCCATGGACGTGGGGTGATGCGAAAACACGGTTTTGCTATGCGGGGGAAAAAGGGAAAACAGGTCAAAGTATGTTTTCCCTATTGGTGACAAATTACAGTGGCCGGTGACACTTTCCCTTTTCCCGCGGTGGACCGACACCCTTACATGTAAAATAATGGAGTTTTACTTCTTTTTTGACTGGTATATTTCCGTTTAAAAAAAATTAAGTAGGACAAACACCTTTTAGATTAAAAAAAAAAAAAAACCACATCAAAAATGTAAAATTACCTGGCCCCATGTTGAGTATTTACAATCAGTGACACTTAGTGAACCCCAAACTGGATTTACTGAACCGGACTACGTTTTCAATTGAGGAGGCCCCCCTTTTATGATTTATGCATGCCGACAAGTATTGTCTGTCTGGGATAAATAAAAATTTCAAAAAGTTTTATCCCATTGTTTTTGCAAACAGGTGACAGTGACACCCATGCATCCCAAAAAAAAGTACATTTCATTTAAGAAAAAGAGTATTAGAAATTTTAACTAAAATTTTCAGGCGCAGTGGAAAATTTTTCCACTACGCCTTTCAAAAGGGGTTTGGGTTTTTAAGGAAATTTTTTCAAACAAACGTACTAGGGCATTCTAGGTGGGAAATGCAAAACAAGGGGTACTTTTGGTAAAATAGCAACGCACGTTACAGACAAAAATAAGTAAAAAGTAGGGGAACACAATCTGTTCTTTTTTTTTTGGTTAGATAACAACAGCAAATGAGGAAGAAAAGGGGCCTTAAACTTTTTCTCATAAAGTTAAAGATGGAGAAAACCTGAGGGATTTAATATGTTAACCAAGGAATTTTTTCTTTTTTTTAAAGGAAATTAAAAAATTGCACACAGTACACATTTTTACTGTTTTGCTTCGATGAAAACTATAAAACTATTAAATTTAAAAACACAGAGCAAAAAAATCAAGCTGAGATCTTTTCGTTATTTTGTGTCACCTTTACCCCCCCATTTTTTGAACTACTTTGCTGAACCAGTTCTAAAACCACAGCATTCTCCTTCTCCCCCAATGTTGGTGAACAGGAAATTTCCCACGTCCTTCCCCAGTCCAGAGGGGGCCCCTTTTTTTCCCTATCTGGGGTCCAAAGTCATGGCTGGGGCAAGTAAATTTCCTTCCAGGGAGAACCCTGTTTAAATATTTATGGCACGCATCCCCTGTACGGAACAAAACATGGAATTTTTTTTATAGTTTTGCTGTCATGGGTGCACGGGACGCCCAGCATACGTGCCTGTCACTAGGCCGGCTCGATCGACGGGTCAACTGAGTGCCTCCATCCCCCGCACGCGCTAGAAGGTTAAACGAAAGCACAATCTAACATTCATTCACAAACGGCAGATCAAAAACAATTCAACATTGTATTGTGCTCACAAATTGCCCTTTTCTATTGATTTAATCGTCAGTTGCATCATGGATGGGAAAAGAGCGGCCCACAGCACACCGAAAAGAGACTGGATTTCCTGATCGCAAGGACCAGCGGTCAAAGAAAAAGAAGAAAGTCCACCTGAGTACGCTTTCAACGGGTTTGGGGCTTGAAGTATGCTAAGGTTTATGTTATATTGCTTTTTCAGTTTGTTATTGATTGATTCCTTTTTTTGAAAGAGCTTTTCAATGTCAAAATTATCTTTGGTGATTTCCTTTAGATCTCAGCTGTTTTACTTTGTTATTTCTTTTTTTGATTCCCCTGTTGTCTTTGTTTTCTATTGAATTTTGCAAAAGGGGTTTTTTTAAGTGATGTTTCCCGTTAAACTCATTTTGGTTTCTTTTTTAAAATCTGTTTTAAAGTGCGTAAGGGTTTTCATGAGTGCTGTAAGGTTTTTCAAGGTCTGTAAGGGGACCAAGAGTGGTAAGGTTATTTATAGGTTCGTAGGTTTCTCCAAGGTTTGTAAGGTTCTATAAGGTGCGTAAGTTACTCAAGAGGTGCTTAAGATTACTCATAAGGTGCTGTAAGGGTTTTTCAAGAGGTGCTGTAAGGTTTTGTCAAAGGTGCTGTAAGGTTTTCATAAGGGTTTTTAAGGTTATTTCCCAGAGGTGCTTAAGGTTATTCATAGAGTGCGTAAGGTTTCTCCTAAGGTGTTGAAGGTTTTCTAGAGGTGCTTAAGGGGTTACTCAAAGGCTGTAAGGTACTCTAGAGGTGCGAAGGTTATCTAAGGGCTCTAAAGGGTTTCTCAAGAGTGCGTAAGGTTTCTCCTAGAGGGTTGTAAGGTTATCTAGAGGGGTTAAAGGGACTCAAGAGGTGCTGTAAGGTTTTCCAAAAAGGGGTGTGAGGTACTATAATGCTGTAAGGTTACTCATAGATGCTGTAAGGTTACTTTGAGGGTTTTTTAAGGGGTTTCTCACAGAGGGTAAGGGGTTAAATCATAGAGGGGGTGTAAAGGGTTCTTATAGAGGTGTTTAAGGTTTCTCCCAGAGGTTTTTGTAAGGGTTTTCTAAGGTCTGTAAGGTTTTCTATAGAGGGGTTGAAAATTACTCATAGAGGGGCTTTAAAGGGTTTGTCTAGAGGTGTTGTAAGGATCAAAGGGCGTAAGGGTTTCCATAGAGTGCTGCAGATCCATAAGGGGAGGAGTGCACTGGTAAACCTTCTGGTTGTTTTCATTTCAGTTCTTTCTTTTGTCCCTGCCCTTTTCCTCCCCTCTGCTCTGTTCTTTTCTACAGGCTTTTGTTCTGTTACTGTCGGTAACTCCATCTGTGTGTTCATGTGTGGGTGTGTGTGTGTGGGTGTGTGTGTGTGTGTGTGTGTGGGTGTGGTTTGTTTATTCAAAACTTTATCTTTGTACAGGGAAAAATCAAGAGTTTGTAAGAAGGGGTGGTCAGTAGGAATATAAAAGGAAATCAAGGTTGCCCAAAGGCGTGAAAAGTTTGGGGAGAGGGGGGCACAGCTTCCCCCCACCCCTGCATCCTGCACCAGATGTTTTTGTTGTTGTAAATTACAAATTGTGCCATCTTATACCCATTGTCTTTTAATATGGGAATGATATTCAGCACTGACACTTTTTTAAAAAATTTTGCTTGGGGGGGGGGCTGGGGGGGGCCCCGAAACCCCTGCCTCCCCCCCTTTCCCCCCACACCCCCCCCCCCCCATCACACACACACACACACACACAACACACAAACACACCAAAAAACACACACACCCCCACCCCTTATTGACGCTAAATCTTTCAAGGGGTTAAAACATCCCCAAAATGTTTTTTTTCTGATTACGATACATTTTATAAATGTTTTCATTGCTGGGTTTCAATCCCCGCGACTGATCATGCATGACTTTATGTGGGGTCAGTTTGATGTGGGGGTCTTTTTGACCCGTCTGACCAGGAAGGTGAAACGACTGATTCCCACAAATCTTAAAGACCTCATGGCAGTTTTGATGTGGGATCTTTTTGAACAGTTTGCCTGGAAGAGAAGACTACATCGATATCCCTGATAGAAAGGGCATAAAAAAAACCCTTCATTACTGCCAAGAATTGCTGATTTAAATATTTTTTCTGTAATGTTAATTTCAGCATGAAATTACCATTTTCCCAGTTTTTTACTAGTTATTAAAAAAGAAAAACAACAGATGGGTTGGGCAGGGGGGGGGGGGGGGGGGGGGGGAGGGGATGGGGAGGTGTGTTAAAAAAAAAAAACAAAACTGAACTTTTTTTTAAATTTTCCCCATTACTACGTGAGCACATTCCTGCAATGTCTTGGAGCACAGTATCCGTGCCCTTTTCTAATGTGAGCCAGTATCCAGTGCAGGTACTAAAAAACACACAGTACCAGACCAGTTACAGGGCCATTTTCCCGAAATGAAAAGGGGAATGAGTTTAAACTTTTACCCAAAGAGTGGTCATCACCCTCCCCTTCATCCCCCCAGATAACTAAACATTCTTTCAAGTTCCATCGTAAAAATAATTTCTAAGTTCCTAAACGAAGTGGCCATCCACCACAGCAGGGAGAGGTTTGACAGGGTCAGCAGCCTGTGTGGATCAATGGCCTCACTGTGGCGACGTCTTCCTGGCCGGACTGTGTTATCGACTGAGTAAGCTCAAGGGCGAGGCTTTCTTGGTGCCCCCCCCCAGTCAAAAGCCGGGCCCAGTCGGCTCATTGTCAAGCACTTTTCCCCCCGCCAACTCGAGGTAATGAAAAGGAAAAGGGGAAAAAACTGAAAAAAAGCTGTGGGGGTGGGGTGGGGTGGGGAGACAAAAAGGGGGGGTGGGGAGAGAATGAAGGGAGGCAATTTTTCACCCGTACAACAATTCGTGCTGCAGGTTCTCAAGCAAATCCTGTTTACACTCAAATAACCAATCCAACAAATCAAACTGCATTCAACCCTTTGTATAGTTTGAAAAGTTAACATTCCACAAGCAGTGCTGCCCCGTTTTGGGGTTTTTTGCAGTCAGCACTGACTGAACCCACCATTGCTTGGCTGCCGAATGGAATGATAATGGGGGGAAAAACTTCTTATTTAAATTGGGTCAACCAGAGCCCCCCCACCTTATGATACCCCTGAGTGTTTCCCAAAAATTACGGGTGTGTTGGTCTAAAGACTGCAGCTACTTGGGCAGACCCCCCGTCTGTTCCCATTCCTGTACACATTTTGTTTGTATGTTTCAGAGCCAGGGCTACCAGGTCATGACTCCCCCCTGTTCACCATCCTGTACAATGACATAGTATGTTCAGAGTTTAAACTACAAGGTTCAGTCTCCCCCCCTCACCCCAATTGGATGTCTTCCCCAGGCGACTTCTTGTACCTAAAGCATGCATACTAGGCCTAATCTACCCACCCTTTACCCGCACTTTGGGTGTTTCCACAGGTATTTTTGTCCCTAAGACTATGCACTACTAGGACATGAAACTATCCCACCCCTTTACCAGCATTGGATTCTCCAAGGTTTAGGGGCTGTAAGCGCTGGCCGGAGAGCAACAAGCGATGTGAGTCCAGCAACAACTTCATCTGGTGGGTCACTACTGACCCGGGGGTGGCCAAATTTCCCTGTGTCCAGGCTGAAGGGCAGGGGGCCTACAAGTGCGTTGTACCCCCTACTGCCACAACTATTTTCAATCCTGTCGCATCCACCCCTTTCAGGGGCAATGGAATAGATGCCTGGTTTGCTGGTTGTACAGTGGACTATGTACTTTTATGTGTGAGAGACCGGGTGTTTTTTTGTTTGTTTTGTTTTACGCTTTTTACTGGCGTTTTTTAGAAATTATGATATTTGTAAATATATCATAAGATGACATTGAAAATTATACAAAAAAACTTTGAAAATAAAGCTTTAAAAAAATGACATGAACAACATAAACAAAGTTGCTTCAAAATACTGAAATCTCAAAAATGTACCATAGGGGCGCGAGTAAATATTTTGATACTTTTCCAAAAATGAATATTTGAAGTTAAGTCCTTAAAAAACAACTGTAGGATTAAAATTTGGGAACGAAAATTTGGGGACTACTGCCGCATGTGGGGCAATTAAAATAGTAATGAAATGTCAAAATTTTTCCCCCATATGCATTTTGCGGTGTGGTTTGGGGTGTGGTGTTGTGTGTGTGTTGGTGTGTGGTTTGGGGTGTTGTGTTGTGGTGTGTGAGGGAGGAAGAGGAGGGAGAGAGGAAAATGTTTGGGCAGGTAGAGGACGGTGTAGGTTGGTTTTCAGGTTGGTTGTGTGTGTGTGTGTGTTGTGTGTGTGTGTGGTGGTTGTGGGTGTTGTGTGGTGGTATGGAGAAGAAACTGGGAGACTTTTTTGTCGATGAAGGCTTTCCCCTGTCGGCCCACCCTGTGGTTCCTTCGATTGGGACAAAAAACAGTCACCTACCAAACCCTATCAGGGAACCCCACCCGTAAGTACAAATGGACGAGTCACGAAATTTTTACACACTGTGCACATTAACACATTCCCCAGTCGCTGAAGGGTTTACACACTGTGCATTTTTTAAAACATCCACGTGGGTGAAAGTAGACACACTTTGCCTATCGAGACACCGGCTCTCTCAAGGGAACGAACAGGAAAAAAAATTCCACAAATTTGGCTGAAAAAAACACATTGTGCACTTTAACACTTCCCCCAGGGCTGAAAAATAGAACATTGTGCACTTTAACATCATTTCCCCGTGGCGAAATAGACCACTGTGCACTTTAAATCATCCACATGGCTGAAAAAAGAAAACCCCTGTCACTTTAACATCATTTTCCCCAAGGCTGAAAGAGACACACTGTGACTTTAACACATTCCCCATGGCTGAAAGTAACACACTGGCCTTTAACATCATTCCACAATGGCTGAAAGTAGACACACGTGCACTTTAACACATTCCCGGGGTGGGAAAATAACGACTTGCACTTTAACATCATTTCCCCTGTGGTGAAAAGAGACACACGTGCACTTTTAAAATCATTCCAAGTGGCTGAACGTGAAAACACTGTGACTTACATCATTCCACATGGCTAAATAGAACACAGTGCCCTTTAAAATTAACAGTGGGTGAAATAGACCAGGCACTTTAACATCATTCCACCGTGCTAAAAAAGCACACTGTGCATTTAACATCACCCCAGTGTTTTTAAAGGAAAACACACGTCACTTTAAAAATTTCCACAGTGGGCTGAAAGTAGAAAACAGTCACTTTAAACACCCCAGTGGCTGAAAGTAACACACGGCCCCTTTTAAAACATTCCACAAAGGTGAAAGTAACACATGTCACTTTTAAATCTTCCCCAATGGCTGAAAGTACAACTGCGCACTTTAACTCATTTCCCCAATGGGTGAAAGTAGACACCTTTGCACTTTAACATCATCCACAATGGGTAAAAAGACCCTGTGCCCTTTAACACATTCCACAATGGCTAAAAAAAACACCTGTGCACTTAAAAAATTCCACAAGGGGGAAAATAGAACACTGGGCACTTAAAAAACATTCCACAGTGGCGAAAGGGACACAAAAACAACAGTTCGGGAAAGGGGCCACCATACCAAAGGCCAACTTGCCTTCTCTTCCGAAGTTGGTGATGGGATTTTTACGTGGTGCAAGGATATGGTGCGTTCGCCAAGGAGCCTTTTTTTTTTAGTCCTTTTTGAGGACGATGGGGAAAAGGAGTCAGAAAAAGTTTAACCCCAAGGAAAAACCCCCCGTACCAACGGCCTGGCACATTCGAACCCCCCCCCAAGATACAGTCCGCGCTCTACACTGAACTTTTCCCCCTCAAAATAGGACTCAAAGTGCCAGTTTTAAAATCTTCAAAATATGACTTCATCATGTTCTTTAAATTTTTTGTCCATTGGGTTTTTAATAAGCCATGTGGCTCAAAACTTTAAGTGTGGTGTACTAAGGACAAACGCAGCGTGACTCCCTTTATGAAATTGAAACTTCGTAGTACTGGTAGGACACAAACTTTAATGGTGTTGTTATGATTAAAAAAAGGGCATACCTACTGCAAGCATCTTTGAATTTCAATGGGTGCAAGTAGACCAAACACTGCACACTGAAAAGCTTTTTTTGCTGAAGTAGGGGCACAAACACGCGCCTGCATATCTTTTAAAGCTGCTGAAACAGGGCACAAACATGCGCACTGCGATATATTTTTTAAAGGTAAATCGGGCACAAACACTGGCACGCGATATCGTTTTATACTGCTGAAAACAGGACACAAACACTGCCACTGTAAAAAATTTTGGTTTATACTGCTGAAAGAGGGACACAACACTGCATGGGGCCCAAATTGTTTTTTAAAGGGTTTCGAAATTTGGGCACCAACACGCACCTTAATTGTTTTTTGTTTTAGAAAAAAATTTTTCTTTGGGGCCCCCTCCCGGAAACCCCCAAACCGCCACTGTATTTTTTTAAGTGTAAATAAAAAGGTGGCGCAAGTGACTGAGACATCCTGCATTGACGACTAACAGGACTGGACTGGTCACAACACTTCTACTGTGACAATGCAAGTATGTCATGGCATCCCAGTGACCTATGACAACAGAGATGATGATGATGATGATGACGGTGATGATGAGGATGATGACGGTGATGATGATCGTGATGGTGAAATTTATCCAAGGCACTGGAAGCAGGTGGAATGAGCAAGAGTGAACAGAAGAGGAAAAATAACCATTGAACCATACCCGAAACCTCATCTTTGCAATTCTTTTGCTGCTGATATAGCGTTCAACTTTCTGTCATCTGCCGCCATAAAGTCTCTACCACCAGTTCCCCAGGACCATAGACTGAACCATGTTGTTTCAGCTCCAGGTGGCAGACTCCATCAGCAACATCAACAGCAGGGATCAAATCTGGCATCTTAATACTTTCCAGATGGGCGCGGCAGAGCAACATCGCTTCCCTGCATGCACGTGCACCGCACGTGCTTACAACCATTGCAGACGCGCGAATTTCGCACTTTTTAATTTCATTTTATGTCTCCTAATATAAACCTAACAGGCAATTATTATATATCAACAGAAAGGGTAAAGCGCAAACTTTGTAAAGCATAGACTTAAAACCCTCTTGCATTCGTTTCGCCCGTATCCGGCTGCTGTGTTTGTCTCCCCTGCTGTTCGTTCCGGCCGCAACCGGCCGTACGTGCCGCGTTACTTTCCCTCACACACTGCGACCTTGTTTTAAGTCAGGGCTGGCCAAAAATAAACGTGCATCCCTGAGAGGGTCCAATGAAGTCTTAGCAGTAGTATGGCGTGTGGGAAACAATTCATTCACAAAGACTAGGGTTGTGAACTGACCGCATTCCATTGCCGCAGACGGCATCGCCTCGTTTCTGAAATGGCGTCTGCTAGCGCTTCTACTGACGGCGATTTTTGGATTATACGAAAGAGGAGTTGGATGATATATTACAAGAAATAGAAAGATATGAAAGAGAGGAGTTAAATGAAAGTGATGTGGATGTTTGAGAGGAAAAGAGGGAGAAGAAGGCGAAGAAAGTGAAGAAGATGATGATGCGCCTTTGTTTGCGTTTGTGACCACGTGGCGACCGGCGACTTCCGCACCCGTGGTTCAGCTGTTTGAGGAGGAGACTGGGCCAGATCATGATTTGCCAGACACAGCTACACCTCTGGATTAGTTTTTTTCAGTTCCAGCCGTAGTTGTTTTTTACTACAGCTGCTGACCAGACGAACCTGTACGCCAGGCAGCAGATGGCAAAGCGGGGACAACCTGACCTACTTTGGCAGGATACGACACCTGCGGAGATGCGCGCATTCGTAACTGTGCTCGTCATGATGGGGATCAAACGTCTGCCAAGACTCTGGTGCTACTGGTCGACTGATCTTCGGTTTAGCGAGCCATGGATCAGTGGGGTGATGTCGAAAACACGGTTTCTGCTATGCGGCAAACATGGTAGAAATCATGGATCAAGAGTAGTGTTTACCATATTGGTGACATGTGACAGTGGCCGTGGTGACACTTACCTTCCTGCTGTGTGTGACCAGACACCACATTAGCATGTAAATAATGGAGTTTACTTCTTTCTGTGACTGTGTATATTCCGGTGTTAAAAGACGTTAAGTAGTGACAAACACCTTTTAGGATTAAAAAAAAAAAAAAACACATACAAAAATGTAAAGTTACCTGGCCGCATGTTTGAGTATGTGACAATCATGTGACACTTAGTGACACCCCAAACTGGATTTACTGAACCAGGACTACTGTTTTCAAGTTGAGGTAGGCCACCCTTTGATGATTTATGCATGCCGACAATGTTATTGTCTGTCTGGTGTATCATAGTAACATTGTCAACGTTTGATGTCCCATTGTTTTGTGACAAACAGGTGACAGTGACACCAACATGCATCCCAAACATGTGACATCTCTGCATTATGAAATATGATGTATTAGAATTTGTATACTAAATTTGACAGCGCTGCAGTGGAAACTTTGTCCACTACAGCCTTTCAAAGGCAGTAGGTGAGTTTTAGGTTAAATTTCTCAAAACAATACGAATACTAGGAGCAGTTCTAGGCTGGAAAATGCGAATGCAAGAGGGTACATTTTGGGTAAAATAGCAACGCTACTGTTACAGACACAAAATAAGTAAAACGTAGGAGAACACAATCTTGTGTACGTTTGTTTGGTTAGTATAACAACAGCAAATGAGGAAGAAAAGGGGCTTAAAACTTTGCTCATACGTTGAACAGATGCTGAGAAAGCCTGAGGTATTTAATATGTGTAATCCAAGTGAATTCTTTTCTTTTTTTAAAGGAAATTAAATGATTGCACACAGTACACATTTTTTACTGTTTTGGCTTCAGATGATAAGACATATAAAACTATTAAATTAAAATACACAGAGCAAATAAATCAAGCTGAGATTCTTTTCGATATATTATG
The DNA here is from genome assembly GCA_018398815.1 of Conus ventricosus. Classification (NCBI taxonomy): domain Eukaryota; kingdom Metazoa; phylum Mollusca; class Gastropoda; order Neogastropoda; family Conidae; genus Conus; species Conus ventricosus. The sequence goes on from JAFLJL010019062.1 coordinate 190,710, forward strand.
TGTACACCTTTACCCCCTCATTTTCTGAACTACTTTGCTGAACCAGTTCTAAAACCACATGTCATTCTCCTTCTCCCCGATATGTTGGTGAAGCAGGAAATTCCACACGTGCCTTCCCAGTGCCAGACTGGTCTCTTTGTTCCGACTACTCTGGGGTCAAAAAGGGTCATGGCTGGTGCATGTAAACTTACCCTTCCAGTGGCTAGAACCCTGTTCTAAAAAATTTATGGCAGCTGCATCCCCTGTACGGTAGACGATAGAACATGGGAATTTTTTTATAGTTGTGCTGTCATGGATGCACGGCACGCCCAGGCAGTACAGTGCTGCTGTCACTAGGGCACGGCTCGTCATCGACGGGTCAACTGAGTTGCCGTCACTATCGCACCGCACGTCGCTAGAAGGTTAAACAGATAAGCTACAATCTTATACAATTCATTCACAATACGGTCAGATCAGAAACAATTCAACAGTTGTATTGTGCTCGACAAAATTGCCTTTTGCTATTGATTGAATCGTCAGTTGCATCATGGATGGGAAGAGAGCGGCCCACAGCACACCGTAAAGACGACTGTGACTTTCCTGATCACCAAGGACCACGAGTCAAAGATAAAGAGAAGAAAGTCGGCACCTGAGTACGCTTGCAACGTGTTTGGGACTTGTAAGTATGCTAGAGGTTGTATGTTATATTGCATTATCAGTTTGTTATTGTATTGATATACCATTTGTGATAGAGCTTGTCAATGTCATGTTATCTTTGGTGATGTATCCTTTAAGATCTTCATGCTGTTTTACTTTTGTGTATTTACTTTTGATTGATTCCCATTTGTTGTCTTTAGTTTTCTATGTGAAGTGAGCAAATGTGTGTTTGTTTATGTGATGTTCCAGTTAATCTCATTTGGTTCTAGTTTAAAAATGCTGTTGTAAAGTGCTGTAAGGTTACTCATAGAGGTGCTGTAAGGTTACTCATAGAGGTGCTGTAAGGGTACTCATAGAGTGCTGTAAGGTAATTCATAGAGTGCTGTAAGGTTTCTCCTAGAGGTGTTGTAAGGTTACTCATAGAGGTGCTGTAAGTTACTCATAGAGGTGCTGTAAGATTACTCATAGAGGTGCTGTAAGGTTAGTCATAGAGGTGCTGTAAGGTTAGTCATAGAGGTGCTGTAAGGTTACCCCAAAAGAGTGCTGAAAGGGTTATTCCTAGAGGTGCTGTAAGGTTATTCATAGAGTGCTGTAAGGTTTTCCCTCCTAGAGGTGTTGTAAGGTTATTCATAGAGGTGCTGTAAGGTTACTCATAGAGTGCTGTAAGGTTACTCATAGAGGTGCTGTAAGGTTACTCATAGAGGTGCTCTAAGGTTACTCATAGAGTGCTGTAAGGTTTCTCCTAGAGTGTTGTAAGGTTAGTCATAGAGGTGCTGTAAGGTTACTCATAGAGGTGCTGTAAGGTACTCATAGAGGTGCTGTGAGGTTACTCATAGAGTGCTGTAAGGTTACTCATAGAGTGCTGTAAGGTTACTTATAGAGGTGTTGTAAGGTTACTCACAGAGGTGTAAGGTTACTCATAGAGGTGCTGTAAGGTTACTTATAGAGGTGTTGTAAGGTTACTCACAGAGGTGTTGTAAGGTTACTCATAGGGGTGCTGTAAGGTTACTCATAGAGGTATTGTAATGTTACTCATAGAGGTGCTGTAAGGTTAGTCATAGAGGTGTTGTAAGGTTAGTCATAGAGTGCTGTAAGGTTACTCATAGAGTGCTGTCAGATTACTCATAGAGTGAGGAGTTGCACTGTGTAAATCTCTTCATGGTTGTTGTCATTGCAGTTCATGCTTCTGTCTCTGCCTTTGCCTCCGCCCTCTCGCTCTGTTCTTTTCTATCAGGCTTTTGTTCTGTTACGTCGGTAACTCCATCTGTGTGTGTGCATGTGTGTGTGTGTGTGTGTGTGTGTGTGTTGTGTGTGTGTGTGTGTGGTGTGTGTGTGTGTGTTATTCAAATCTTTATCTTTGTAGTCAGGAACAGATCAAGTAGTTTGTAAGAAGGGGATGGTGTCAGTAGGATATAGAAAGGAAATCAAGGTTGCAAAGGGGGTGAAATGTTTGGGGAAGAGGGTGGGGCACAGCTTCACCTCCACCCCTGCATCCTGCACCAGACTGTTGTTGTTTGTTGTTGTAAATGGTACAAATTTGTGCCATCTGGTGATACTCCATTGTCATCTTAAATAGTGTGGAATGATATTCAGCACTGACACTTTTTTAAAAATTTCAGCTTGGGGAGGGACTGGGGGTGCTCATGAAACCAGTGCCTCCCCTCCTTCCCCCTCACACCCCCACCCCCCATCACACACACACACACACACACACACACACACACACACACACACACACACAACACACACACACCCTTATTGAACGCTAAGTCTTAACAAGGATTAAAACTATCCACCAAAATGTTTTTTAACTGATTACTGATTCACATTTGCATAATGATTTTCATTGCTGAGTTTCAATCCCTGCGACTGATCATGCATGACTTGATTGTGGGGTCAGTTTTGATGTGGTGGTCTTTGTGACCAGTCTGACCAGGAAGAGTGAAACGGACTGATTCCTACAACTCTTAACTGACCTGCATGGGCAGTTTTGATGTGGTGATCTTTGTGAACAGTTTGACCTGGAAGAGTAAGACTACATCTGATATCCCTGATATGAACGGACATAAAAAAAACCCAGTGTCATTACTGCCAAGAATTGCTGATTTAAATACTTTTTCTGTAATGTTAATTCTCAGCATGAAAATACCATTTTCCCAGTATTTTACTAGTTATTAACAAAGAAAAAACAACAGTATGGTTGGTCATGGTGGGAGGGAGGGGGGGGGGGAGGGGGATGGGGATGGTGTGAATATGAAAAAAACGGAAACAAAACTGATGCTTTTTATAGTTCCACATGTACTACTGTGAGCACAGTATCCATTGCACATGTACTGATGTGAGCAAAAGTATCCAGTGCACATGTACTAATGTGAGCACAGTACCAGTGCACGTGTACTAATATCAGCACAGTATCCAGTACACATGTGTACAGGGCCATTTCCCAGAAATGAAAAGGTGCAATGAGTTCAGAACTTTCACCCACGAGTCGGTCATCACCCCCCCCTTCATCCCCACAGATAACTAAACATTCTTTCAAAGGTTCTCAGCTGTGCAACATGAATTGCTGAAGTCCTAAACGAAGTGGTCCATCCAGCTCACAGCAGTGGATGACGTGTGTTGACAGGGTCAGCAGCACTGTGTGGATCATGATGGCCCTCACTGTGGCGACGTCTTCCCTGGCCGGGACTGTGTGTATCGCACTGAGGTGAAGCTGGACAGGGCGAGGCTGTCTTGAGGTGTCCCCTCCCAGTCAACGCCAGTGCCACACGTCAGGCATCATTGTCAAGCACTTCCCCACGCCAGACTCTGGAGGTGAATGAAAAGGAATGGAAACAACTGAAATAAGCAGTGTGTGTGGGTGGGGTGGGTGGGGAGACAAAAAGGGGGTGGGGAGAGAATGAGAGGGGAGGCAATTTACACCCAGTACAACAATTCGTGTCTGCTAGGTTCTCAAGCAAATCCATGTTTTACACTCAAATACACACATATCCTAGACAAATCAAACTGCATTCAGACTTCCTTGATATAGTTTGAAATGTTAACATTCCAGCAGAGCAGTGCTGCCATGTTTGGAGTTTCTTGCAGTCAGCAGCTGGGACTGAACACCACACATTGCTATGCTGCCGAATGGAATGATAACTGGGGAAGAACTTCTTATTCAAGTTTGGGTCAACCATGAGCCTCCCCACCATTCATGATGACCATGAGTGTTCTCCACAGATGACGTGGTGTGTTGTGTCTAAAGAGCTGCAGACTACTTGGACATGACTCTCCTGTCTGTTCACCAGTCCTGTACACATTATGTGTTGTATGTTCAGAGCCATGGACTACCAGGTCATGACTCTCCCCTCTGTTCACCAGTCCTGTACAGATGACATGATGTATGTTCAGAGTTATAAACTACAAGGTCTTCAGTCTCCCCCACCCTTCACCAGCACTTGGATGTCTTCCACAGGCGACTTCTTGTACCCTAAGAGCTATGCACTACTAGGACATGAATCTATCCCACCCTTCACCAGCACTTGGATGTCTTCCACAGGTGACTTCTTGTACCCTAAGAGCTATGCACTACTAGGACATGAATCTATCCCACCCTTCACCAGCACTTGGATGTCTTCCACAGTAGAGTGCTGTACTGCTGCTGGCCGGAGAGGCAGACAAGCCAGAGTGTGAGTCCAGCAACAACTTCAGTCTGGTGGTCAGCTGACTGACCAGGTGGTGGCCAAAGTGCCTGTGTCCAGGCTGAAGGACAGCGGGCCTACAAGTGTCAGTTGTACCCCCTACGTGACCACAACTATTACAATCCCTGTCGCATCCACCGCTTCAGTGACAATGGTAATCAGTGACTGCCTGGTTGACTGTGTTGTACAGTGGACTATGTACTTGTATGTGTGAGAGACCGGTGTGTTTGTTGTTTGTTTAGTTTTACGTCTTTTCACATGGCGTGTTTTTAGACGATTATGATATTTGTAAATGATATACATCAAGATGACATTGATAATAATTATACAAATGAAAACATAATTGAAAATAAAGTTTAAATCAGTGGACATGAACAACATAAACAATGTTTGCTTCAAAAATACTGAAATCTCATACTAATGTACCGATGGGAAACTGCGAAGTAAATATTTTGATACCATTAGCCAAAAATGAATGATTTGAAGTTAGAGTCTTAAAATCAACTGTAGGATTATTTGGTAACTGAAAATTGGGTACGTACTGCCGCATAGTGGGACAATTAAATAGTACATGAAATGTCAAAAGTTTTTCCCCACATATGCATTTTGCGGTTTTGTGTGTGTGTGTGTGTGTGTTGTGTGTGTGTGTGTGTGGGGTGGTTGTTGTGTGTGGTGTGTGTGAGGGGGGGAAGAGAGGGAGAGAAAATATGTTTGTGTCTATGGTGAGAGAGACTGGTGTAGGTGTGTGTTACAGTGTGGTTGTGTGTGTGTGTGTGTTGTGTGTGTGTGTGTTGTGTGTGTTGTGTGTGTGTGTGTGTGTGTGATGGAGAAGAAACTGTGGATGACATCTTTGTTACAGATGAAGGCTCCGCTGTCCGTGCCCACACCTGTGGTTCCTTCGATTGGTACAAACCACAGTACACCTGACCAGGATCCCTGATCAGGGAAGCCCCACCCTGTAAGTACAAATGGACTGCAGTCACTGAAGGTTGACACACGTGCACATAACATCATTCCACAGTCGCTGAAGGGTTTACACACTGTGCATTTTAACATCATTCCACAGTGGCTGAAAGTAGACACACTGTGCCTTCATCGATGACACCGGCTGCTCATCTAATGGGGAAACGAACGAGGAAGAAGAATTCCACAATGGCTGAAAGTATACACATTGTGCACTTTAAAAATCATTCCACAGTGGCTGAAAGTAGACACATTGTGCACTTAACATCATTCCACAGTGGCTGAAAGTAACCACACTGTGCACTTTAACATCATTCCACAGTGGGTGAAAGTAGACACACTGTGCACTTTAACATCATTCCACAATGGCTGAAAGTAGACACACTGTGCACTTTAACATCATTCCACAGTGGCTGAAAGTAGACACACTGTGCACTTTAACATCATTCCACAATGGCTGAAAGTAGACACACTGTGCACTTTAACATCATTCCACAGTGGCTGAAAGTAACAGACTTTGCACTTTAACATCATTCCACTGTGGCTGAAAAGTAGACACACTGTGCACATTAACATCATCCACAGTGGCTGAACGTAGACACACTGTGCACTTTACATCATTCCACATGGCTGAAAGTAGACACACAGTGCACTTTAACATTAACAGTGGGTGAAAGTAGAACACACAGTGCACTTTAACATCATTCCACAGTGGCTGAAAGTAGACACACTGTGCACTTTAACATCATTCCACAGTGGCTGAAAGTAGACACACTGTGCACTTTAACATCATTCCACAGTGGCTGAAGTAGACACACTGTGCACTTTAACATCATTCCACAGTGGCTGAAAGTAGACACACGTGCACTTTAACATCATTCCACAAAGGCTGAAAGTAGACACACTGTGCACTTTAACATCATCCACAATGGCTGAAAGTACACACTGCGCACTTTAACATCATTCCACAATGGCTGAAAGTAGACACACTGTGCACTTTAACATCATTCCACAATGGCTGAAAGTAGACACACTGTGCACTTTAACATCATTCCACAATGGCTGAAAGTAACACCCCTGTGCACTTTAACATCATTCCACAATGGCTGAAAGTAGACACACTGTGCACTTTAACATCATTCCACAGTGGCTGAAAGCGGACACAAACACAACATGCTTCGGGAAGGTGCCATCCATACCAACGGCCAAACTGGCCTTCTCTTCCGAAAGTTGGTGATGGGATTTTACGTGTGTGCAAGATGATATGTGTGCGTTCGCACATGGAGCCATTGGTTTATAGTCTCATTCTGAGGACTGTATGGGAAATGGAGTCAGAACCAATGTTAACTCCGAAGGAAAAATCCCCCTGTACCGAAACGGCCCGGCGGACATTCGAACCCGCAACCTCAAGATTACGAGTCCGGCTCTACCACTGAACTATTCCGGCCCTCAAAATAGGACTCAAAGGTGCCAGGTTTTTAACATCATTCAAAATATGACTCTCATCATTGTTCTTAATTCATTTGTCCATTGGCTTTGAATAATGCGCAGTGTGGTCTCAAAACTTTATAGATGTGGTGTAGCTTATATGGACAAGTCTGCATGCAGTGACTCCTTGATGAAATTGAAACATTCAGTAGTAGCTGAAAGTAGGACACAAACTTCAATGTTGTTGTGTAGTGATTAAAAATAGGGCATACCTACTGCAAGCATCTGTGTAATTACAATGGCTGCAAGTAGGACACAAACACTGCACACTGTAATGTCGTTTTATAGCTGCTGAAAGTAGGACACAAACACTTGCGCACTGCGATATCATTTTATAGCTGCTGAAATCAGGACACAAACACTGCGCACTGCGATATCATTTTATAGCTGCTGAAATCAGGACAAAAACACTGCGCACTGCGATATCGTTTTATAGCTGCTGAAATCAGGACACAAACACTGCACACTGTAATATTGGTTTATAGCTGCTGAAGTAGGACACAAACACTGCATGCCTTAATATTGTTTTATGGTTGCTGAAATTAGGGCACAAACACTGCACACTTTAATGTCGTTTTATAGCTGCTGAAATCAGGACACAAACACTGCGCACTGTAATATCGTTTTATAGCTGCTGAAAGTAGGACACAAACACTGCGCACTGTGATATCGTTTTATAGCTGCTGAAAGTAGGACACAAACACTGCGCACTGTGATGTCATTTTATAGCTGCTGAAATCAGGACACAAACACTGCGCACTGTAATATCGTTTTATAGCTGCTGAAAGTAGGACACAAACACTGTGCACTGCGATATCGGTTTATAGCTGCTGAAAGTAGGACACAAACACTGCATGCCTTAATATCGTTTTATAGCTGCTGAAATTAGGGCACAAACAGCGCATGCTTTGATATCATCTCATAGTTGCTGGACACAAAACACTTTAATATCGTTTTATAGTTGGTGAACGTAGGACACAAACACTTTAATATGGTTTTATAGTTGCTGAAATCAGGACACAAGCACTTTAATATCGTTATTTATAGTTGCTAAAATCAGGACACAAACACTTTAATATCGTTTTATAGTTGCTGAAATCAGGACACAAACACTTTAATATCGTTTTATAGTTGCTGAAATCAGGACACAAACACTTTAATATCGTTTTATAGTTGCTGAAATCAGGACACAAACACTTTCATATCGTTTTATAGTTGCTAAAATCAGGACACAAACACTTTAATATCGTTTTACAGTTGCTCAAATAAGGACACAAACACTTTAATATCGTTTTATAGTTGCTGAAAGTAGGACGCAACACTACATGCTTTAATATTGTTTTATTGCAGCTTACATTAGGGCACAAACACTGTATGCTTTAATGTCATTTGATAGTCCCTGCACACTTTAATGTCATTCTATAGTGACTGAAAGTAGGACATAAAGACTGCATGCATTTAATGGCAACTACAATGGTTGAAAGTAGAACACAAAAATGAAATATGCACATTTGAATGTCATTCTATAGTGACTGAAAGTAGGGCACAGACATTACACAGTGTAATGTCATTCTATAGTGACTGAAAGTAGGGTACATATATTGCACAGTTTAATGTCATTCTATAGTGACCGAAAGTAGGACATAAAATGTTGCACGCATTAATGTAAACTACAATGGCTGAAAGTAGGACACAAACAGTGCATATTTTAATGTCGCAGCTGAAAGTAGGAGTCAAACATTACACACTTCAATGTCATTCAACAGTGGATGAAAGTAAGACACGCACACTGCACGCTTAATCCAAGTGATATAGTTGCAGATACTCCAAGTAAATATAGCACTGATCACAAAATGCACAATACCTCTCAAAAAGAAAAAAAAATCATAGGAAATAAATCTTCCTCTTCTCATTTCTTTTGACGGCATCTTACCTAGAAGTTTGCTACACCAATCATAGGCCTGTCGTGGCCTTTACTTTTCATTTCTTTTCATGGCATCTTACCTAGAAGTTTGCTACGCCAATCATAGGCCCATAGTGGCCTTTACTTTTCATTAAGTAATAACGCCTTCTGTGTCATTACATAAACAAACAAACAAACAAAAAAACAAAAACGAACAAAACAAACAAAACAAAAACAAAAACAAAAAACTATGAGGCATGCACCTCACAACACCTTGACATGACTTCGATGACCAGTCTCTCCTCCAAGTGAACTGAACACCCTCTTAGTTTATTTGCTCACGTCATTCAGTGAGTTCTCTAAGCAGCATAATTTTGATGACCAGGTGGGCAAAGCACAAGAGGGTAAACTGATCGATACAAGGCTTTAATATCCTTCTCTTTTCAAAAGTCTGCATAAGTCATATGTGTTTTTGTCAGCAGACCCTTTTTGTATACAAACATACACCCCATGACAAAGGGAAATTTGGTACATGTCGTGACATGGAATTCCTTTTTTCTGAGACTTCATGTCAAGATTGTACTTCACCCTTGGGTTTATAACATGTTGGTGTTGATTGGTCCAGGAGTCACAGACACCTGTTGTGATGAACAGGTCCAGGAGTCACAGACATCTGTTGTGATGGTCAGGTCCAACAAGTCACAGACACCTGTTGTGATGGTCAGGTCCAGGAGTCACAGACACCTGTTGTGATGGTCAGGTCCAACAAGTCACAGACACCTGTTGTGGATGGTCAGGTCCAGGAGTCACAGACACCTGTTGTGATGGTCAGGTCCAGGAGTCACAGACACCTGTTGTGATGGTCAGGTCCAGTCACAGACACCTGTTGTGATGGTCAGGTCCAGGAGTCACAGACACCTGTTGTGATGGTCAGGTCCAGTCACAGACACCTGTTGTGATGGTCAGGTCCAGGAGTCACAGACACCTGTTGTGATGGTCAGGTCCAAGAGTCACAGACACCTGTTGTGATGGTCAGGTCCAGGAGTCACAGACACCTGTTGTGATGGTCAGGTCCAGGAGTCACAGACACCTGTTGTGATGGTCAGGTCCAGGAGTCACAGACACCTGTTGTGATGGTCAGGTCCAGTCACAGACACCTGTTGTGATGGTCAGGAAGTTTGAGCACATCCAACAACTGTGGGGTAGGAGCGGCCTGGGTTGAAATTGCCACAAATACATGTCATCTATGGGATTCAACCCTTCAGCCTCCAGCCTGCTTTCCAGTGGCTGTACCACTCCACCCTGGTAGCTGGCAGTGATAAAACGCCTCAGTTTCTTCACTTCAGTTGTAATACACATGTATGTATTTCTTTATATCTTTTGCTACTTTTGTTTTTATTTCTTATCAGTGTGGATATATGCACAGAATTCAAACTTGCGTTTTGCAGGTGTGGGACAAAGTGGTTCAGTTGCACTGATTGCAGCTGTTCTGGTCCTTCAAGTCATCATCATCCTTCTCCTGGTCGTCAATTTTCTCTGTTTACAGAACCGAAAAAATCTGCGTGAGTTTTTGTTGAATCTCTTTGTATGTCCCTTTTGTCTTGAAATAATGATTGCTTTGTTTTAATGTTATCTAGGAACTTTGGAAACTTTTCAGATCAGCCAATTGTGGATCGTGTACACATCTGGTTTTCCATTCAAGCACCTTTTTTAACTGAGCCTCATGCACTGAATTTGAGGGGGCAGGAGCCCATAATCTGTATATAAACACTTTGTTTCTTAATCTCATTCACTGACAGTAAGTTGACAGGACACCTATAATGTAGATACAGGCAGCTTGCTATGCATCCTCATTCGTGGACTGTGGGGTGTGAAAACGCTTATGTTCACAGCAGTGTTTTGTTGTTGCTTATCCTCATTCACTGAAGGCGGATGGTTCAAAAACCCATCTTTCTTTTCTTGCATCTGAGGTGCATTTTCCGCCGCCTGTGATCCATGTTGTGGAATACAGCATCTCCTTCTTTCAATCATTTTGGTTGGCTGTGCTGTTTCCCTTAAAGCCATCATGTGGAATACCCCCTCCCTTTCTGTGGAACATGTTGGCTGGTTGTGCTGTTTCCCTTTGAGCTTTCATGGGTACATGCAGTTTGCACATTTTCTCTGCCAGTTTAATCCGTTATCAGCAGGCTGATGAGACTTGATCAAAGGAATAAGGGCAGAGACGATGGTCAGTGTCAGTGGTCAGGGTGGATGTAGAACTGCCATGCAGCCCTGAAGGTGTAGAGTTGATGGTCAGTGTCAGTGGTCAGGTTGGATGTAGAACTGCCATGCAGCCCTGAAGGTGTAGAGTTGGTCAGTGTCAGTGGTCAGGGATGACGTAGAACTGCCATGCAGCCCTGAAGGTGCTCAGCACACAGCTGTTCTCCAACATCAAGGATGAATCTCCACCTGGCAGCTCCATACTTCATTGCTCCTGCATGACCCAGGACATGTTGTTAACAACTCCAGACAATGAGCTCTTGGATCAGGCAGGTGATCCATCCAGCTGATGTCTATGGGCGGAAACCACTCCCAGCTCTCTCCCTCATCCCACCAAGTCTATATACAGAGGTGCACGGGATACAGCACTTTCTGTCAGTTCTGTCTTCTTGCAAAGTGTTGATGTAGTCGAGGTTATTTGCGCAGCAGGTTTACATCTCAATCAAACCTTTGGGAGATTTTATCTCAGAGACATGACGGGAAATCTGACTGCCCTTGATTGGTTAGGGACCATTATTTTTCTCAGATGACAACAACTCCCCAGTAATTGATCGTGAAGGATGTCTCACTCTTTTCCTGATTTTGGGCATATGATCTCCTGTCTTTTTATTTTGCATTGTTTGTATGGCAAATTAGTTTCATCTGTCTGCTGCATGTTTAAAGGGTGACCAGGGATTCAAACACTCACCTCCAACTGTCTGCTGTATATCTAAAGGGTGACCAGGGATTCAAACACTCACCTCCATCTGTCTGCTGTATATCTAAAGGGTGACCAGGGATTCAAACACTCACCTCCAACTGTCTGCTGCATATTTAAAGGGTGACCAGGGATTCAAACACTCACCTCCAACTGTCTGCTGCATATTTAAAGGGTGACCAGGGATTCAAACACTCACCACCATCTGTCTGCTGCATATTTAAAGGGTGACCAGGGATTCAAACACTCACCTCCAAGAGTGAAAATGGAGACGATTTGTTAACTTAGGCTATTTGGCCATGGAAATTGCATTTCTGGATCTTGGAATTGAGACATGTCCGAGTGGCACACAAGTCTGTCCCAGGCCAGTGGAATGTATTGTTCCAACTTCAGATTTGTTATTAGGGCTCCCTTTTAGATAGGCAGGTATGAAGAAAAATGTTCCTTGTAGCTAACACACACACACACACACACACACACACACACACACACACATACACACACACATGTCAGGAAATATACTGATCTGTTGAGATCTAGAACACCCTCCTTCCTCCCTGCTTCTCTTGGGAAAGGTGCGGAAGCTGAACAAACAGTTCAGGAAAGAAAGTGATGCGGCTTGATGAGCCATAACTCTGGCTGTGTCATTATGAAGTTGAGGCTTGGTTAGCTCCCTTGCTGTCCCATATTTCTGGATAGTGGTCCTGATTTAAGGCGATCATCGACATTCAGGTGGGGCATTCGGACAGACGAGTACTTTGTAAAACTATTTTTCAGTAGGAAAAGATCTTTTTTCAAAATGCTGGCTGGAAGCATTTTAGGAAGACCCTCAAGACTGGTTACAGTTTGATTCTCTCCCACTTCTCCCCCCATCCCCCTACATCTACTCCCCGTGCAAGTCAACTACTTGATATTGATTACA
>JAFLJL010019062.1:203360-230353 GCA_018398815.1 Conus ventricosus
TCAGACTTGAAAACCCCCCTAACAAAAAATTTTAAAAAACCCCCCAAAAAAATGAAAGTGCCACACATGGTAATCCCCCCCCATGACTTTTTTACCAGAATCAAAAAAATTTTGCCATTTACTGCGCAATATGGCTATGGTTTTTTAAATAGAAACCTTTTTAAACCCCACCCAACTTTTAGAAAGGGTCATATATAATTCATGTTTATTACCATTTACAGACGCATACTAACTGAATTCAAGTGCCCCTCCCCAAGCGACAGCGCTTTTTAAACCATTAAAACAGCAATGGACAAAAATGCATATGAAAGAATCTGCAACGAATTTAAAAATTAACCCTTTTCACTGTTTTTTAGACAAAAGTTGGGACCGAAACCAGGGGGAGGGGCCCAACTTTTTATTTGTGGGGGTGTAAAAAGAGAATTACCTATGACAACGGGCCGGGCCCTAAACCTTTTTTCACCCCGACAAACAATTTCCCGTTTGGGACCCATAAAACAAAAAAACCCAAAACCCTGGGCAAAAAATTTATCTTAGATGAAAGTGAAGGTTTAAACAATCCAGGAGTGAAAAGAAAAAAATGTTTTCCATACGGACATATTTTTGGGTGTCTTTTAAAGGAGCAAAAGCACAGACCAAGTCAAAGCATACTAGACCCATCAAACGGATTTGATGCTAGAAAAAAATTTCAAAGCCAATTTAGAAGGGGCTTTTTAACTCTGCGTTAAATTTGCCTCCCCAGCATAAAAAGGTCCCAAAGGGACGTTCTTGAAATTTGTAGGTAAAAGGGTTTTGATTTTTGGTTGAGGTCATGGATTATCCCTGCTACCCTCTGACCTTAGACTAAAAAGGGCATGATACAAAATTTAAAAACAACAAAAAATCCCATAGCTGGAGACCCGCCCCCCAAAACTTGGGGCCCAAAATCAAAGCTTAAACACAACCCCCGCTCCTTCCTTTTTTTAAAAAAAAAGTCCCCACCCCTAAAAGAAAGGCCCTATAAGCGCCCCACAACCGAAAGCAGCCCAAAAGCACCCCAAACCTTTGTTGATCTCCCTACACTGAAAAGTAACACTGCGAAAAGAACAGCCCTTGTTGTTTTTTTAAAAATTTTTAAATTGGAAATTAGCCATACTTTATTTCACAAAAAAATTTAACCCCAGCAGTTTCATCCTAACGCCCACAGATGGTAAACCAATATAGCAACTTAAACCTATATAGACAAAACCCAACTAACAACACGCCAATTATGCCGGGCCCAGAGCTTTCAAGCGCTTTGGCTGCTAATTCTTTAATAAAAAAAAATTTTGCTAGTTTGATGTAATTTTTTTTCTAACCCAACTTTTACCAAGCTGGGGCGTTGGAGGCGCTCGGCCCCCTTTTGGCGCGCCCCCCCTTTAAAAGCAAAACCCGAGTTAGAGTTTAGAAAAACCCTTCCCCTTTAAATATACAAAAATATTGTAATCCCTGTTCCCTGAACAATCCTTATTTTTAAGCTGCGAAGTGTTTTTCTTTAATTTTCTGTTTATAGTTTCTCTTTTTCTGTTTTTGGGGATGCTAGCTGCGCTCTTTTTAGGACAGAGCTTCTAAAAAGCCAAACCCTTTTTTTGGGCCTTAAATCCTTATTTTTTTTTCTGTTTTTCAAACCCTTTTCCTCTTCCCCCTTTTTGTTATCATCTGCATCGCGAGTGAAATTTTTTTCTGTTTCTATTTTTCCCTATTTTGCTTATTAAGTTTTTGCAAATTTGGGGAGTTTTAAGATGCCCCCCTTTTTTGTCGAAAAGCACCCAAAAAGGGCCCCGGGAAATTTCACGCATAGGTAAGGGAGAATATTAATTTTTTTTTAAACTAGCGTCCCCCTCTTTAAAAACTCGTCTCAATTTTGCTTTTTGTTCATCTGCTGTTCGTTTTAAATTTTCTTGAAGGGGAAATTTTTTGTATTTCAGATTGTTTTTTGGCAACTCTTCCCCCAAGTTTTGAAAAAGGGAATAACGCTTCAGGCCTTAAATTGTCAATAAAGTTTAATTCCCTTTTGGGTCAAAAAACAGGGAGATCTCTAAGAATTGTGGCCCTGTTTAAAAACGGGTTGGGTCGGGTTTTTTGTAGTAAGTCGTACACTTTTTCCCTTTTCCCGGGTTCTTAAAAAAAAAATGATTTTTTCATCTGTTGAAAAAAACAGAAAACCTTTAAGGGGCTTCTGGCAAACTCCTCCCCATATGGCAAATAATGATTCAATTCTTTTCTAGCAACGTTTTTTGACTTAACCCTCCTTGGGGCCCCCCCGGTTTCTCCTTCAACCCTTTCTGCAATGAAGGACCCCGTTCTGTTTCAAACTTCTTCTTCAAAGGGTCAAAACGGGGCAAAAAACTTCATCCAAAAATTTTTATTTAATTCTTTTTTTTTTTTATAAAAAAAGAACCATAAGGTTGTGACCCCGATATACAGAAAAGAGAAAGGGCCCCCCCGGTTTTAAAAGGTATAAAGGGAACTGAAAATTTGCTTTAAAAACTCCAAAACGTTGACCTGGACAAAAAAACAATTTTCCCCCAAATCCTAAACTATTTATAACCACCAATCTAACCTAAATTTCCAAAATAAAAAAATTCCCAAAAAACTTTTTTCTAAACTTTTTTCTAAAAAATTTACAAAATTTTCTTTAATTCCCTTTTTATAATTAAACAAAAACCCAAAAATCCCTTTTTTCCCCTCAACATTTTTCCCCCCCACTACCACTTCCCAAAAAAAAAAAAAAATTTTTTCTAATCAAAGCCCAAACCCCCAACCAAATTCCATCAAAAACTAAAAACAATAACAAACCCAAATTTAAAAAAACCCCCACCCTCCCCCCCTTTTAAATTTAAAAAAAACCAAATAAAAATTTTTAAAAAAATTACCCAAAAATTAACCCAAATTTTGTTTTAAAAATTTAAAAAAACCCCCCTTTTTTTCCTTTTTTAAACCCCCCCAACCCCCTTTCCCCTAAAAACTCTCTTAAAAATTTTAAAATAACCCCCCTTGGCCCTTTTTAAACCCAAATTTTTGTTAAATTTATTTTGGGTTTGTTGGTGCACCGCAACACCCCGGGAAAATACATCTAAATCGGGGTCTGAAGTCTTTAAAAAAGGGAAATTTTTTTTTGTTTTTGAAGGAAAAAACCTTTTCAGAGGGAATAAAAGCGTTTATAATCCAAAAATTTTAAAAAGGTTGAATGTACATAAATTTGGGAGGGGTTTCCCGATCAAATTGAAATTTTTAAAGGGCGGGACCCCCTTTTTAAAATTCAACCCCAAAACTTTTTGAAAAGAAAAAAAAAGCCAAGTTGTTCGCCCGGAAGGGGAGGCCCCAAAAGGGAAAACCAAGCTTGATTCCCCGTATGTAAAAAAAATTTTTGGCCCTTTTTGATGTAAGACTTTGAAAGACTAATTAAAAATCCAAATATGGGCTGTGGCTGGGTTTTAGTTTCCACATTTGATAACAGATTTTTTGGAAGTGGAGGGAAAGGGGAGGGGAAAAATGGGATAAAAATAAATTTTCAAAAAGAAAAGCAACCCGGAAAACGCCCCATAAAAATTCATATTTTTATGGTTTGTGAAAGCCCCAATTTAAACCCTTGAAGAAAACCGGCTAAAAGGCCACGCCGTTTAAAAAAGCCAAGAAAAAAATATTCTAAAAAAAAATAGAAGGATACTTGAAGTTTTCTACCACCCCCTTCCGCCCCTTTTTTGGGACATAAATTTTTCAAAACCCGGGGAAAAGACTGATTTCCAGGGGCACATGCAGCGGGAGCACATAACACAACCACATCAACATTAAAGTGAAAGCTTACCTTTATTTACACTATGTACAACTTCTACCATGCTACTTTGCTTCTAGCGCACTGAAACTTCTTTGCGATGTCCGAGTCAGGAAACATCAATTTAACGCCTCTGTTTAGCTTGTCCAACGCGGCCATCGGCAAATTCAGTTCAGCTGCAAGGTCAACCATCATCGTTTCAGCAGTTATGACGTCAAAAGTTTCCTGACTGGTTGACGTCTGAGCGCTTTGAAAGAATCCCCTAATGTTACAGATTTCTCGCTCTCACAGATTTTTGTGTTCTTGTGCTTTTCAGTGGCGACATGACGGGTTATTTCGTCCCTACCTCCAGATCCGATGGAGAACTCACACGCACAAATTTTCCCCAAAGCGCGCGTAAGTCTCGATCTTTCCACCTTTATGAACGGCCCGGTTTTCCCTAATTTTGACAAGGGTTGTCCCGCTGATGTTTTCTTCCCCCACTTTCTGACATAAGCTATTTCAAAACCTTCAGGCCCCCCCACCAATGGGACTTGGGACTTTCCCTTTCTTTTTCCCAAGGGTTTTGGGGGCCGCTTTTTTTCAAATAACATTTCATCTTTTCGACCAGAAAGATTCCGTCAACAAACTGTTGCAGGTTTGCAAACTTCTTTACTTTATGGGAATGACCCACGAATAGGCCAAAACATTTCCTCTACTTTTTGAAGGTCGCCCTCTTTTGGTGGGGGAGAGGCTTTGGGAATGCAAACACTTACTTTGTTTTCATTTTTCCTCATCGCCCCAATTTGTTGGCAGGTTCTTCGTTTTTCTTGTCTTGATGTTGCTTGCGGGTTCCCCCGCGTAGTCCCCAAAACCCCGCCCCCCCAAAGGGCGTTTCTTATTTTTGTACTGCGGGGACTGGTTTGTTCATTCCCAAACTTTGTTTTTGTTGATGGTTGGGTTTTCCTAATGATATGATCTTGGAAAATAAATTTTATGTAAAGAAGCTTTCTACAAAAAAGAGAAAAACCTGAAATGAAGATGACTTGGGGAAAAAAAAATTGATGTAAAGAAGCTCTGTTACTCTAAGAAGAACCTGATAGTGATGATATCTTGGGGAAATTTAAAAGGGTGTAAAGAGACATGAAAAAAAGCAGAAAACCATCAGAATCCTTTCACCAAAAACGTAGTACTTTTCGTCTAAAAGTTTTCACGGGCACAGTTTTCTAATTTCTTCGGGCCCAGGGTGGGGGAAAATTCCATAAGGGCAAATTTCAGGGGCCGGGCTGTCTGGTTAGCAGATCAGAATGCTGGGAAACCCCTGGGGTATCCGGGGGTCTGGGTGTCAAATTTTTAGTTCCCCCCCGTCTGGTTAGCAGATCAAACCTTTCTGGGAAACCCCTTGGGGTATTGGCTGTTTGCTGTCAATTTTCAGTGCCGTCTGTTTTGGTTTTGCAGATCAAAATGCTGGAAAACCCCTTGGGGGATCCTGGCCGTCTGCTGGGCAAATTTTTTATGCCGGCTGTTTGGGTTGCAGATCAAACTGGGTGGAAACCCCTTTTGGGGTAAACCTGGGGTTTTCCCGTGACAATTTTTTTGGCGTTGTCCCGGGTTTAAATCAAACCTGCTGGGAAACCCCTGGGGTTTACCCGGCGTTGCTGACAATTTTCTGGCCGTTTCCCCGTTTTGGGTTTCAGACAAACCCGCTGGGAAACCCCTGTTTTATCCTGGCTGTCTGCTGTCAATTTTTAGTGCCGTCCCGTCTGGGTTTGCAACAAACTGTGGAACTTCCCGGGGGGTACCTTTTAGAGTTTTTAGGGTTTAAAAAATTCCCAGCACCACTGTTCAGCTTCCCCCCCCAGCTATGGGAACTGACGGGCCCTTTGGGCTGAAGTAATTGTGGCTGGAACCCCCGAATCCCCGCGATCCCCAAAAAAAGCATTAAGGCCTTGGGACAGGGAAACTTCTGCGTTTTTGGAAAGGGGAAAAGCTTCCCGGGCCCCTTTTTAAATCTTCTACAATGGTAACCCGATAAGTAAAGTTTTGATGAAAGGGGGTTTGGGCCCACAAGTCTATGTTTTATTTACCAAAGGGGTTTTATCGGGGGGGCAAAAGGGGGGAATGGGGAAATTTTGGGGTGGGGGCCAAATTTTTTCCTACCCGACTTTTTTGTGGGCAAGCCCTTTACCCTGTTCCCACAAACTTTTTGGGGTCCAGGGCCCGATGAAGCGTGCCTTTAGATAGCGCGGTGGTGGGGTTTGGGCCAGGGTGACACAGGTTTTTTCAAAACTTTTAAAAAAACGTTTTTTGTCCATGCTGGAGGTACCACTGCCGGGGGGGGCCCGTAGAAAAATCACCAAAATTTTTGGGGGCCATCCAAGGGGCTTCTTTGTTGAAGGGGTCCCGGTTTGGAGATAAATCTGCAACTTTTGGGGCGGGTTTCCCGTCCGCTCCATTTGAGCAAGATCTACGGTGAAGTACTAACAAACATGGGTCTTTCAGGGAAAAGGTGCCCGGGGGAAAAGGGGTTTAGGGACAATTTTCTGACCCACGAATTGGGCTATGTCTGTTGTGAACCGGGTAATTTTGCAAAACTGACGGGTTCCCGGCGAGGGGAACTGTCCCGTGTTGTTGTCCCGGGGATGGGTGATGGTTTTTGATCGTGAAACCGGGGAATGTTTTCCTTTAAGAAGTTTTCGGAAATGCTTTTTCAAGTAATGGCCAGCAGGTTTACGAAACAAACGTTTAGTAAAAGTTGTTTTGGGGTTGGGGTGAGCTTTTCTGGAGAAGGGAAAGCAATGGGTTTCCAGGGAAACCCTTCTTTCTGTTTACAGTTCGGCTCCCAAGGCATGTCGACATCCACTGAAATTTTGTCTTAGATTGCGGGGGCGGGGTGATGGTGACAGCAGAAAATAGTGCGATTTGCCTCCTGAAATGACTTTACATTCGGGTCCATGTAATTTTCTTTGGGGGGTTTCCTTTGAAAGCCTCATCAGATGCAAAAGGGGCTTTTCGGATCCTGGGAAAATTTGATAGAAAAATTTTCAAATTTCCCCGGGAAAAGTTCAAAAGCTTTTTTGTCGGGAAGGGGTGGGGAAAATCAAAGATTGCACAACTTTCTCTGGCAGGGGTTCAATCCCCCGGGTGTAAAATAATGTCCCCAAGGGAAAAGCAGGGAAAAATGGGCCAAAAACGCATTTCTTTTTTATTGACCACAAACCGTTCGATCCCGTAAGGGGTTAAAATGTTTCCAATCGGCCCCATTTTTTCGGGTGAAGCGCTTTTCAACAAAATGTATCAAGATACCAAAGCAGCATCCAGGCCTTTTCCCCCCCCCAAGAGGCCTTGAAACCCGAGCTGCATTTTTCAGACCCAAAAGGGGGAATTTTTAGGAAATCAAAAGAGGCCCCAATGGGGTGGGTGTAGCGGGTTTTGGGAAAATCTTCAGGTGCACTGGATTTTTGGGTTTTAGCCTCGAAAAGATCAATTTTTTGAAAAAAAAGTTTTTCCCGCAAGGTTTGGGGGTTTAAGTCCTGGGGGAGGGAGGGGGGAGCGGTCATCTCTTGGGTTTTATATTTTGTCAAAACGATTTAAACTCCCCAAGGGCGCCAGCTGCCATTCCCTTTTTTTCACCATGTGCGTGGGGATGCCCAAAGGGGGAAGGAAAACGGGGGGACGATACCTAAGGGGTTCCATTTCATTTAAAATCTGCTTTAGCCTGTCAATTTTTTCCGGGGGATGAGCGAATTTTCACTGATTTACAGGGGGAAAAAAATTGTGGGAATGGGGGAGTTCACCAAGCTTGTTTTCTGTGAAGGAAGTACTAGGGGTTCAGGAAAACCCCCTACAAATTTCTTCATAGCGGGAAAAATTTGTGTATGCTTTTCCTGCTTGCGAGCGTTTCGGCTTTTGGGGGGATACCAAACCCTAACCCGGGGCACCAACGTTTTTGGTGAAAATTAAAGCAAACTTTGGGGAGCAAAAAAAAATCCCCGCTATTTGGGTTTAAAATCACATCGGGAATCCCCCAAAAATTTTTAACAAACGGGTTGGCCCCCCTGTCCCGTTGCAATGGGATGTTTCTTCTTCCATAAGTTTGGGAAAGGCCGACCGTTGGCAGAAAACTAGACTGGGTCCCCCGGGTTTTTTTCGTTTCCCGTGACAATTGCAGGGAAAACAGATTTTCACCCCCGTGTTTAACTAAAAAAATGCGCCTTCAAAAAATCAGCTCCCCGTTTTTTGCAATGTTGACTGAGGAAGTTGTATGAAACATGAATTCATGGATTTTTAAATTTTGGGGGTCTGTTTTTGGGGGCCTTTTCCCCCTAGGTTTTTGTGGAGCCAAAGCACTGGGGTTTTCCACCTACTTTTTTTTTCACAGCGTCTCGCTTCTGTTCCGAAACGGGGCGTGATACTTTTCACAAAGTGAAAGGAAATTTTTGGAAGCACTGTTAAAAAATAATTTTTTTGGGTGGTTTGTGGACGCAGCTGCCACGAATGCAGAGGTTGGGAGATCCCTTTAAATTTCGGGCCCCTTTTCGGCTTTAAACCCCAAAAACTCTTCATCTGGAGACGGGGAAGATTTTTCCTGATTCTGGGGGGCAAAATTAAAAAACCCAAAAAAAAGGGAAAAACCTTTTGAGGGGTCCCCTTGGTTTGGGAAATTTTTCGATTTCATGAAAAAGCAATAAAAACTGAAAGGTCCCTTTTTTCTCCCAGAAACCCCGAAATTTTCGAAGGCAGTATCTTTCTGTAGTTGGGGTGGACCAAAAGCTTTGATTGACCCCTTAAGTTCCATACTTTCAAAGGGCTGGGGGGGTTCGGCTAAAAGCTTGAACCGTCCCGGAAATTTTTTGGTCGAGATTTAAATTTCTTATGAAATTTTGTTTAAGTCATTTGGGAATGGGATGTGTTGGGAAAAAACCTCCAAAGAAAAAAACCGTTGATGCATTGGGTTTTTCCAAAAGGGGGGGGCTTTGAAGGCAAAAGTGCCCCAGGAAATTTAGGCCCGGGAAAATTTTTTTGGGCTGGGATAAAGTTTGTTGCCCCCTGGGGCCCGCAATTGTCAATTGCTTCTGTTTTTCACTGAAATGAAAAAATAGTCTGTGAGCGAGGGGTGGCGTGGTTTTTACTTTGGGCAAAACAAGGGCAAAATCCCGATTCGGGGGCCCAAAGAAGTTTACAAAGACGCGAAAGGGAACGTTTTTAATTTTTAATTTAAAAAAACTAAACATTTTCTGAAACAAAATTCTTTGACACAGGCCCTTTTTTAAAAACGTGGGCATTTGCAACGCTTCCGGTTTTTTAAATTTCAATTGACTAAAAACCCAAAACGCATGCGACGTTATTCATTTAAAGGGGGGGCCACACGCGTAATGCAAATTCGACAACCAAAACTTGAACTCCCAAAAACTTTCAAACCCGGGAATTTGACCAAACCGAAACCCCTTTCCCGATTCTAACCCTTTAAAATAATAATGATTGGGCAAAACCGTTTTTACTTTATTCAAAAATTTGATTTCAAAGGGGGGTTTTGTTTCAAACGAAGGGGGGGAAGGGGGTTTGGGGGGGGGGGGGGGGGGGGGGGGGGGGGGGGGGGGGGGGGGGGGGGGGGGGGGGGGGGGGGGGGGGGGGGGGGGGGGGGGGGGGGGGGGGGGGGGGGGGGGGGGGCAGGAAGAGTTATGTACTCCTTTCTCCATAGACGAAAAGAAGAAACTGTTCAAGTTTATTGGAATTTGAGTCATTCTTTGCTTCTGGTCACTATTGGGGTGACTCTATATTTCTAAATGCTGTAAAAAAAAAACTTGTCGCTCTCAGACTATATTTCTTAAATGAAAGTGTTCTTATAGTTTTGAAGAAACGGCACCATCAAGAAAAACTTGGTAGTTTCCATGATTTTTAGTAATGTTAATTTAAACATCGAAAATGCCTTCAAAATGGCGTCCGAAAAGGGGACCAAGAAATGTTGCCCAAAACAATGGCTTCATACAATGCATGACAACTGTTAAAACTTTTTTGAGTGCTTGCTATGTGTAAAAGTGTTTTTTCTGCGCTATGGTAGTCAATATTTTCGCACCGCTTTTTTCATTTTCATAACACATCATTAATTTACAACCGTCACCCTGCGTTACCTTTCGTGTCACACATTCCGATCGTCGATTGCTGTCTCCAGTACAGCATGTAACATCATATAGCGAAAGGCAGACCGTAAATGCATGTAGTCGATAGAAAAGAATATATTGAAAGAATGATTCAGGAAATAAACGCAAAAACAGTCGAAAAGTAGACATTCGAAAATTTCGCGTCGCATGTGAAACGCAGTAACGCTCCAACCTTTGAAAGCCCCCCCCTTCGACAACAAAGCTAAAAATAGAGTGCACAGATGACGTCGCCTAAAGGGTCCATGATTAAGCACAAACCTGTGACGTTTCACACAAAAATAGCTACGCAAAAGCTTGTGGACACAAAATAGAGTGACGCGTCACGCTTCGAACTCTGAGTGAAACGCGGTGACGCCGGTGCGGGATTTTCCAGTTTTGGCCAATATCATCACGGAAGAACCGATTTCAACTCAAAAAATTGCTTTAAAACTGCATGAAGTGAGTTATTAATGTTTTCTTAATCATTATTCCTTCGTTTTACTGTCATGAATAAGATAATAGTTGTCTTGATCTTTTACAATCTGTACTTAATCGGCCAATTTCGACCGGTTGTTTGCTCCAACACATGCGTCCAAGTGTAACACAGTTCGACATTTTATCAAAATCATTGTTTCCGCAGCATGGTAGCTATGATTGAATGCATGGATATGTCAGTTATTTGACAAATTGTCGTGCCCTGTTGCGTCAAAGTTGATGATTATGACATAAAATACCAGATCGCATTTAACACAACCTTGTTACACATGACACGAAATTTGGATTAATCATCGTGTCACAATGTAACTGTGTGAAGTGCTGGTAACATATTATGTTTTTAATTGTTGCATGGGTGTGTAAAACTTGATGCACTTATAATTAAATTAATTGTAGGTGTTAATTTACGCAAGGTGCCAAAAAAAGTCACAGCCAAGTGATGAAATGGGCTGAATCAGCAGAATTCATGTAGTGTCACGGGCATTACACTTGACACAAAATCTTAGTGTCTCATGAAACTCTTTTTGTTCCAGTTTAGATAAGTGCATCTATCTTCATTTCTGCAAAAAAAAATTATAATCATTGTACATTATTCTTTTTCTTCTTTTTTTTTTAAAAATAGTATATTTCTGGTTATTTCTGTGTAAATTAGAGAAAAGCTTTTTTAAAAAAACTTTGGCAGCTCACAAAAGCAATAGTCCTCCAAAGGGAAGAAAACAGTATAGAAAAATCACAATACCACTCATCTAACTTTCGGCCACGTGGCCTTTTTCAAGAGAAAAAAACAAAAACAATGCAACTATGTAATGTCCATCTTCGGTGGCTGGTCATGGCAAAGAATTGACCTTTTACAATCAATTCTTTGCCCTGACCAGCCACCGAAGATGGACATTACATAGTTGCATTGTTTTTGTTTTTTTCTCTTGAAAAAGGCCACGTGGCCGAAAATTAGATGAGTGGTATTGTGATTTGGCAGCTCAGTTTGTGTGTTTCCTTCCTGTTTATTTATGGTCATTCCTAGTTTTACTGATTGTCATTGTGAAAGTGTGACCATTTGTATGTTAAATGACAATGTTACCAACTGTTTTAATCTCAACTTTTTTTTTTTTTTTACAGGTGCTTGCAGTTGGCAGACACTGTGTGGTCCTCACAGTGGAGGTCCAGACGGAGAAAGGACCACAGGCCATGGAAGTGCCTAGGATGACTTTGTTGTGAAATTCCTCATCTGTGCTGGGAAATTCTATATTTTCCCAAACAGAGACCAAACCTTCTTAGTTAGTATCCAAAAAGGACCAACAAAGATTGACACGCCACAGTTGACACCCATGACCACTACTTTTTTTTTTAAAGAACTGCCAGCAGAATTGACAGTGTGTGTGTGTGTGTGTGTGTGTGTGTGTGTGTGTTTGTGTGTGTGTGTGTGTGTGTGTGTGTGTGTGTGGTGTGTGTGTGTGTGTGTGTGTGTGTGTGTGTGTGTGTGTGTGTGTGTGTGTGTGTGTGTTAACACTTACAAATTAATTTTCTGTAAAGAAACAAGAAATCTACAGTGCTGATTAAATATGGTTTGTACAACATTTCGATCGTATTTCTCATTGTTTTCTAATGAATGAAGCCAAGGGTGTGTGGAAGGGGGGGGGGGAGAATTAATAGGATTTGTAAAGGACTTAAAGTCCTAGACAATGATAGATGGTTAGTTGCTAAAGTTCAGTGTGCTCACTTTGAAAGTGATGTTGGTGTCATATGTAACTCAGTTATGCTTTATGGAAACGGTCACATATTTCTTGAAAGAAAATGAACAACCTTTATTTGCCATATTCATTTCATTTTTTGGATCAGGGGAAAGAGCACAGACCATATTTGGCAAGCAGTTGTTCTTGCATGAGTAACAGCAAATTACTAATGATTTAAGTGTAACTGTGTTACGGTGTCACATAAATGAGTCAATGCTGGTATCACAGGCAGAAGGGTGATAGCATCAAATCTGTTCATGCACACTTCTAATAATGTCTGCTAATAGGCTGCCTATGGCCAGTTTTCATTTTTGTACAAATAAGGTATTTTACTATTGATGTGGTGTCAACACGTAACGCAGTTACTGTTCCAACACCTTGGGTCTTCCCATGGGCATAGCATAGCAGCAAGTAATGTCACAGATTTCTTTCTTTTAGGGGATGCCTTTGCTTACCTGAGGTGACCAAATTGACAAAGTGTTCAACACTTGTGCAGGCGCACTTTAGAAATTTTGAATACTCACTTGTCCCTCCTTTAGTACGGGGGGGGGGGGGGGGGGGGGGCCCAGTAGCGAAAGAATGACTCATTTCCCAATCGATTTCGGATTTGCGTGTACCACGCATTTTCGGAAAGCATGGCTCACAAATTTTAACCACATTTTGGTTTTTTTGCGACACATGAAATAATGTCACAGTCAAATAATCCATGAAAATAGAGTGTTCTTTTTCAGCTTGGAGTTGGTACTTTTGCACTGACAGAAAAGAAAAAGAGAAAAACAAATGGCGGTTTTGTTTTGCTTTCTAAGCGTAGCATCTTGTGATTTAGTTTTTGTGCCGTACAGTCGGTAAACGGAATAAACGATTATCGAAGATCATAATCAAAACAAAAAAGTAATAGGTCTTTAAAAAAAATTATGTTAAAACAAAATTCTAGAGAGGGGGGTGGACTAGCACAAGGGGATACAAGGTCAATTTTCCCCTCGGGAGTTCGTTCAGGTTTGTTGCCCGAGGGACAATTGCTTTAGCAATTATAGCCAGAACTGGCTTAACATCCCCTTCTAGTGTGAATCAGTCAACACAGCGGTCAGTCTTAAACTCGCCTCAAGTCTTTATTTAATCATAGTCGAATTAATACTTGGATAGACTTCAATAATACACTATCATCGATAAGAGACTTTTTGAAAAGGTTTAGTAAATTTGTGCACGTTTAATGTTATTGGTAGGGTTAATTTATTCCAAAGAGATTGTTACTGCTGTTACTAAAAGAAAATTTCCATTGGTTAGTGCGAGCAATATTCATGATAAATTTAATCCACACTAGATTTCTGGTAATATCAACTCTAGAAGCAGCAACCTCCGCGCATCTGTAGGATCCTCAAATCCAATTATGGCGACATTGTGACATAACCACAAACCCCGCCCTTCCAAAGACCAAACCCATTGATCACATTCAAACGTACAAAAAACCTAAAAAGACCCTCGTGGCGGTTCCAGGTGTGAATCAGACCTCCACAGCTACACCTCCAGGTACTCACGCGCCAGCTCTAAACCCAATTGCAAAATCTGCCCCTCACCAAAACCGAGACACCATCTAACAGGCCCCAAAGACTCCTTCACAGTCAAACGGCACATTCTATGGTTCAAGCCGCACATTATATTGACATCCACTGATTCTAGCTGTGTGGCAAGATTCTACATAGGGGAAACATCACGCATACTGAACACGCATCTCTGAACTACCTGGCTGATATCGCGCCGACCACCGACCCAAACCCGTTCGCCCTACATTTCAACCACACCCCAACACAGCATCAACATTGTCCAAGTTATGGCACTTCTGGCAGAGTGACAGCTTTGAACGCACAACTACAAGAATCCCATCTCATTGCCAAACTGGGCACACTAACACACCCCAAGGCATCACTATCCAACCATAACCTAACACACTTACCCACCACGTTCTACATACAGTTGGCAGCTATCCCCCAACCAACACACACACATTACACCACACACATAAACACACTGTGACCAGACCACTTTTGTTTTTTTTTTTTTTTCTTTTTTTAAATGACTGGTGAGTTTGATTTTAACGTGAGACAGCCGATGTGGCCCTCTGCGGTCGGCTGGGCTATAAGCCACATTATCTTATCTTATCTTCATGCAGAAAGTTAGCAGCCACCCTCCATCTATTTAATCTTAATTTTAATCTTTCCCCTTACTGTTTTTTGTATCCCACTTCCTTATCATTTATCAAGTAGTGAGTGTGTGGTTTTTTTTTTAACCTCCAATTAATATATTTCGTTTATGTATTATTTACTTACGACATTCACACACACACACACATTCACACACACACACACTAACACACACACTACACACACAGCAACAGCCCTAAACCCCGCTTCTTCACTGCATACCTAATCTACAGAGCCACCCTCCATCAACTTTCACTTTCCACGCACATCCCATGATCTATACCAATCAAACTACCTACCCTCTGATCTAGCCCTGATATGTCAGCCCTGATATGGCCCTTTGCGGTCGGCTGGGGCTATAAGCAAATTTCGTATCTTATCCTAGCCCTGAGATGGCCCTTTGCGGTCGGCTGGGCTATAAGCAACATTATCTTATCTTACCCCGTACTCCCCCGGTCCCCACCCGCACCCATGCCCCCCCCACTACACGACACAATAACCTCCCGTTCCCCCCTCCCCTCCAAAAAACCCTATCAGAAGGGAAGGCCCAGTAGTGACCCTCCCACAGCTCCAAACTCCTCCCCCTCCCCCTTTTACACCACCCCCCCCCCCTCCTCCCAGTCCCTTCACCCCCCGTATCACAGCATCCCAACCCAGGTACATGATTACAACCGGTCCACCACAGAAACAACAACCCACTAATATCCACAAAATCACACACAACCTACGCCACATATACCCAATTCCTACCAGATCGACCGAGATCGCCGCGAGATTTTCGCTTTCGACCATCGCATAACCCAGAATGCAAATGCGACCGAAAGTCATCCGGTACTTCCGTTTCTGGACGCCCATTTTGTTTTTTGTTTGGCATGAGTTTTGTGGAGAATGTTTCGACTGCTGTGAAATTTTCAAGTTTCGCGGCTTTTATTTTCGCGAAGATTTTTCTGGGAAAATGGCGGATCAAGTAACTATGCAACTTGCAGAATTCCAATTTCTGAAGTGAAAAAAAAAAAAATAAAATTTGATGAAGAGGAGCGTAGTTTGCCGGCTACACTCTGAAGAAGATTTGAAGCAAGACGAATCGGACGTCAATCTTGACCTAGTTATAATAAAAGATCGTCTGCTGACTGATTTTGAGGCCGAATCAATAATGATTCAGTCGATGAAAAGTGAAAAATGACGAACGTCGAATAGCCCATAGCTGCTGGGGGCCCCGACCCCCCAAAAAAGAAATTTCAAAACAAAACTTGCTAGAGATTCATTAATTGTTGACTGGAGTGGTTTGCTACAAGAAGTGAAGCCCCCCAAAGTTTCCATTGTTTTGGATAGCCAGGAAAACCGGTCCACGTGTCAGAGGTGTGTCCCATAAGATTTGCCTGTGGTCGCATCACCTTAGCCTTTGATTTCAGAAGAATTTTGCAGACTTTTAACGAGAAACAAATTTATTAGCTGCACAAAAGCAAGCAGGAAAAGGAAACATAACTCCTGGCACTGAAATAAAAACTGCCTGTTTATCAAAAAGCAAAGAGGAGCCGGACAAGAGGTACCTCATCACCACATTTGTCGTTGGGGGGGGGGGGGGGGGGGGTTGCTCAGATGCACTAGTGCAAAAGCACATTTTTTGTTGAAATTTCCATCACATCTAAAGCCGCAGTATTCATTATTCTGTTCTTGTTATTTTTCCCTCAGTATTAGAAGACCAATCTTCCTTGTAGTGATGCCTTGCAGTTTAACAAATTTGTTGAAGTTTGGGTTGTTGTTTTTTTGCTTTTCACCACAAAAGGTTAGATTTATTAGTGTGCATACCATTACAAGAATGACTTTATTTTTGTTCCTGAAAGGTACAGTACTTTGTTTAAGCCTAGGAAAATTACTCTGTGCTCCTAATCCATGATGTTCTTGTGGGTACAGTGAATGTAGGGAAAATTGTTTTAGCACTGGAGAATACCGAAGTACAGTTAGGTCTTTTCGATTTTTTTTTTTTTTTCCAGTACAGTTCACGAGTATGTGGGGGAAATGGCTGTTTGTGGATGGAGTGATGGTCTTTGAAATTTTTATCATTACTTTACAGAATAATAAGTTAAAAACAAATTTTCTAATGAGATTCTTTATGGCAAGTGTGGTATGTGTTGTGGATTAACCTCTCTTGGCATGGTATGTCTCATAGTCATATAGCACAAATCATGCGGAAGGCAGAGTGTAAACTTGCAGGCACCTCCGCCCCTTAGCCCCCTTCTCCGCTTTTCTGTTTCTTTTTTTTTTAAACGCACTGACGCACCGTGTGTTACCTTTCCATTTCTCCCCATTGTATCTTGTATCTCCCCTCTCCCCACTACATACAGAAATGCTTGGAAGTATGTTACGCTTGTGTTTGTCGTGTGTTTGTGTGTTTTCCCCCCATATGACCACCATCATTATTACAAAAGATTACCACCATGTCCTATGTATGCCAGTTTTTTTTGATATTTTTTTGTTTTGGTGGCCATATGTGTGTAGTTTGCATATATATGTGTGTGTGTGTGTGGATTTGCTGTTACATATGTACCTTGCGTATGTACAATGTAATTTGCGTGCAAGTATCATGCATACACCCGTGTGTGGTGGTGAGACGGAGATTAATTTTTCATCTATAAAACAACCTTCACCATCATCGAGTCCATGATCTTTTTTCTTTATTTTTCCTACTCGATCCTGTGATTATTATCCCATGCTATCATTCAATGTCACTTATGGCAGTGACCCAACCTCCTATAGCACGTGTAGGTCCACTTAGAGACAATGACCAATTATCTGTTATTTCATCATGCCTATTTTTTTATTCTCCAACCGGCATTAACAACATTGCTACGACCTCATTTCTATACAACCGCCACCCCCCTATATGGTACTGTAGATCTCCATCAACAACATCCCGATTGCCCCAGGTAAAAAACAATCCATCAGTCACTGATCATTTCCTTTATTCCCCCACCTGGTCATTATCACTCTTACGCAATACAACACCCTACTCCTTTTACAAAAATGACCATCAGGCATCCAACACCACTGAATCAACCATACACACCCTTGAACATCATCATCATCCACCCAGTCTTTGAGAACACCTGCCCCCATTCCCCCCTCATCCCACTATACAACAGTTATCATCATCCCACAGTATCGCCATGACACATGACCATCTACCCACCATCCATCTACCCGCAACCCCCCTCCTCCCACTTTCTCAACCTGCAAGTATTTATACCAATGCCACCTATTATTCCCACTTACCTCAGTGACTATCATCCCCTACAGTACCATTGATCTGGCCCATGGGCCAGAAGCATGACCACAGGCTTGGTATTTTCCTAGTCCCCCCCCCCTTGCACCATCACCACTGGCATTTTTTCCACTTGATAACCAGGTCATCACCTACTGTGGTACTACTGATTTAAAATTATTACCATTTATCAGTCCTGAAAAGTACTCCGCATCCATTGAACACCTTCATACTTCAACCTAATGGAAATGAAGAATCTGACCAACTGACACATGCAAGGACAGGAGCCCCAACCTGTGAAAAGGGTAGGCCTCCTTGAATAAATCGTGAAATATATTCAAGGAGAACAAATAGGAAGATGACCTGAGCAGCACCCAGACCTTAAACAAGAGGGATTCAACTACCGGATGCCCAGATCAGGACCAAGTGGAACATTGTTGGACTTAGGATAAGGCTCTCCTATACCTCAACATCACAGGTTCCACTATACCTCCACACCTGTGGAGTACTTTCAAACTATCAATGCAGGTGCAGGCCCCCCATAGATAAGATAAGATAGAGATAAATGATGCTTATAGCCCCCGAGCCGACCGCAAAGAGGCCACATCAGGGCGTCACCACGTTACAATCAAACTCACCAGGTCATTTAAAAGAAAAACAAAAAAAAAACCAAAACTTTCAACACATCTCGTTAAATGACATCGTCTACAAACGAACCCTAAACTTTGTTAAAAATCCTTCTCCGTGAAAATCTCAAAATCCGATGAAAAATGTTAATTTCTCTCAAAAACCCAAGGATCGACGTACAGGCGGTACATCCCTGAAACAGATCTTCAAGGACTCCGCGGGTAAAATTTTGTGTCTGCACATCGTGCAAGTCCCAACACTCTAAAAGAACATGTTTCATTGTGAGGTGCATGACATGGAAATGCACCACGGAGCTTCTTCACTCTTAAAAGGTAAGAAATGGGTAAAATACAATGGCCCGTGTGCAGCCGGCACAGAACCGTTTCCTCTTTACGACCACCCGACGTAGAAGGGGAAGTCTTTAAGGGTTTGGACGGATCTGAAAGAGTTTGTTATTCGTCTGAGAGAGTTCCAATCCTCCTGCCAGCGGTCTCTCACATAATCGTTAATTTGGGTTTCCACATCTGAGCAGGATATAAGTGTGGGACCAGTATCTCTCTTGTGGCGGATTCTAGACTACAACGATCAACGCATTTCCGTTCCCCGCCGAGGCCAACATGGCCGAGGAACCCGAAGCAAGAGGAATGTTGTAACCCGTCCGCTTCAACTTGCTAAAAGTTCAAAAGAAAGTAAAAAAATTCTGGATGCTGAAGGATGCGGCCAGCTATGGCCTCCAAAGCTGACAGCGAATCCGACAGAACGCAGAAAATCCCTCCTCTAAAGAATGGGAGATTATCTTCAAAGCCAGTAACTAGAGACAGTAAGGTTCAGCATAATAGACAGAAGCATCTGAATGTATATTTCCAACAACAGAGACAGCGGAAGCTTCCCCAGCTTGGCCAAAGTGGAAACCTGGCCTGCCACTCGCCTATGAGGTGCAACAACCTAGCTGACCCCTGGAGGTCTTATACCATACACACCCTCAGTCAGTACCCGTCCAGGATTCCTACTAAGTAAACGAAGAAGACCATCATTGTGATTCTGAAAACCAGGGCACGGGGGTGCATACTGTGACATCTCAATCTCTGCAATACTCCACCCCAGGCGAGACCTTCAATTTATCCATTGCAGCCCCAATGGACGTGGGAAACAGTCCCAACAACACAAAAGTACAAATCCTGGCCTGCCAACAACACCGAAGAGTGCAAACTTTATTGACCACAGAGGGCCTTTCACCAGTACAGAAGCCCTTTTGCCAGACCTCCAGTGATTCCTGCCTGAAGGAACGGAGAAGAATCTCCTTCCTTACACACCGTTGATCTCACATGCTCATCACCCCCATCAGTGACTGATTGATGATGATAATTTTTACCTTTTTTGTGTGTGAATGAAGTTTATGAGTATGTGAATATTATGTGTGGGAAACTTTCCAACAGTTATCTCATTATGATCGATAGTGATCATAACTCACCCAGAACATTGTTTTACGATGTGGTCCCCCACCCACCCACCACCCCTTTTTGTGTGTGTTATGTGTTGTGTGTGTGTGTGGTGTGAGTGGTGTGATGTGTGTGTGCAACCACATGGTACCCGCTGTTTTTCATTGATCACTGCTATCTCATCTCAGCAGACATAGATCAGCCTATTGATGCCAAAACATTATTTCACCTGTTTACAATGAACAGTCATCCCACAGCATTGTTAACTTTTTAAACAACACTATTTATATGAACCCCCCCACCCCCGCCGCACCCCACCCCACAGTGGATGAAGAGATATGACATCCTTCTCTTGCCCTCCACTTGCACCTCCCCCCCCCCCCCCCCCCCAACATCACACATACCCTCCTCCCCACGCCACCCTATCCGCACCCCCTTTTTTTTTTCCTCAACTCCCCCCCCCCCCCCCCCCCCAATATACCCTTAACACGCCATGTTAACTTCCATCCCCTTCCCCTCCTTATTAACATTACCCACACAACCTATCACAACTACCGGCCCCTCCGGGGGGTTGCGAACATTTCGTGTTCGAGGAAGGCTTGCGCGGTCCAGTGAATCCCTATAGCCTTAGGCTTTGCTGGCGGGGGCATCAATACTTGGGATATTAGGCTGGTTTTTTCACACTGCTTGAAGGCCTGAGAGGTGAAGAAGCTGTATGCCTAAGCGTCACTTGGTAAGGAGTTGATGCCCCTGGTAGGGGCTTGTGCGCCCTGTCAGATATGCTAAGGTGAGGAATTCTGACTAAGAGTAACCCGCCATTCTCCTTTTCTGTTTTCTGCCCGTCCCTTATTTGGGCCCTTTTCCTATCTTCGACTCCCCTTCAAGTCTTCTTTTCCACACTGAGAGGTCGCTTTTCTCTCTGTGTTCTCCTTAAGATCCGCCGTGTTTGCCGGTGCGGTGCGACCTTTGTCGGAGGAAGTGTGATCCTGGTGATTGAGAGGGCCAGCGCTCCTCAACACATACTTGGCTCGACCGCTCCTAGACAGTAGTACACATTGGGCCCGGGTGTACTAATTCGGCTACCCCTTTCTTGGGGTTGGGGTCAAGACAGGCAGTACCCCAGCTGGCCAAGAGTCAAAACCCCTGCATTTGCTCAGCTGGCGTCTATTGCCCGGTGAGTTGAGCATGATCAGGGGGATAGGGGTTGGTGCTTCTGTTTGTCGTATATTCTCTCCCGAAGCCTCTGGAAGGGTCAAGACAATGGTTTCTTGGTCCCTGGCCCCTTAGTTTTGGACTCCAAGGTGGTGGGTAAGGGAGGGATTAAATATAATAAAATACACATGGCTGTTTCAAAGACACATCCCCGCCAAAAAAGAGCAAGGCAGCATCCCCTATTTTCATGGGAATTTCGATTCTTCGACAGCGATTCGGATATGGAGGTAAGACAGAAGACAGGTTTTAATGGGCTTCCTGGCTCGATATAGGAAGGAAGCGGAGCAAGAAAGACCCCTTTCCAGCTTTGAGCCCTTGTTGCTATCCAAAAGGTCTTTCAAGAGCTTAGCAGGTGACCCCACGTCCATCAAGAGGTTAGGAACGGCTCGTTTTTTCTAATTCAATGTAGAATCACAGAAACAAACTGAGGAAAAACAAAAGCCGCTGCTGAGGCAAAAAGCTTGTGGACAGGTATATCAGGGTGACTCCCCCACAAACAGTTAAAATTCATCGAAAGGAGTGAATCGCTGCCGGGATTTATCAGTTGTTTCAGATGCAGGAGATCGAAAACGGAGCTGCGTCCCAGGGTGTGACGTGAGGTACGCAGGTGCAGTAAAGAAAATGGGTGCAGAAAGAGTGGACACCACAACAGGCCATCGTGTTCTCATGACATTCCAGGAAACCCAAGTCTGCCTCCGGTCATCAAAGTCGCTAACTGATTGTCCGGGTTCAGTATAGCGTTGTCCGTCCTCCCGTTGAGGTGCTGTCAGATGCCAGAAGTTTGGCCAAGGGTCAGAGACCGTTGTTCTGGGGAGGGAGGTGTGCGGTTATTTGCTGCAAGGCAACCCATGATGGGCCTTGGTAAAGATCCGGCACGATTGTGCAAACATGCGGTGCCGACCATCCCTCCCTCTTCCCGAAACTGTCCTCTTTGATTCAGGAATCTGCAATACCAAAAAAAGATTTAAAACAGAAAAGAAATCATCCTTTTTTGAAGCCCGGAAACCGGGTTTGTGGGCAGTCAGTCGGCCACGCTTCATTCGTATGCTTCGGCGTAAAGAAGTTCCTACAGTCCAACTCGGGTCAGGTCTGCAGTCGACGATAACTTTAGCGTTTTCGAAGACATTTAAAGGAAAAACTTCAGCTCTGGTGAAGAAGGTCCCCCCACCCATCTCGAACCCAAAGTGAATGCCCCTGGTGGGAGGCAAAAAAATCCGCCACCCCTCAGACTGCCCAGCAGTCTACAACATCTTGCGCTGGGCAGATTAAAAATCCAGGCACCCCCACCGCGTCTCGAACTCCGCTGTCCAGTGCCCGTTGCGGCAAGGAGTTCAAACCCAGTGTGGAGATAGGTGGAGATGATGAAGAACCCTCCACCATCACCCAAAACCAGACCTTCTTCACCTGTTGGCAAGTTCTGCCATGCCTTTAGCAACAGACGGTTGAGGGAGGAGGATGACCTGATCACTCCCTCCTATTCGCCCTCTGCACCATGGATAGACAATATTCCATTGGAATATTCTCCGTGGACTAAATTCCAACTTTGAGGAGCTGCCGCTTCCTGTGTCAATCTAATAAAACCGTCCGTCGGGGCGCTTCAGAAATCAAATTCAAAGCCAGAAGACCTTTACTCTAACTGGCTTAATATTCTTTCAAAACCAGCACAACCATCCACGTGGACTGTCGAGGGCGGTGTTGCCCTCTCCTACACCAAAAACCTTTGCTTATAGTCCTGTCGCACTGTCTACCATCCTCCTCATGCTGTGGCTTGCGAGAGTCACTCTCCACAATACTGTGACAATCGGTTCCCTTTATCTTCCACCTTCTGTCCCGGTTTGTCGTGCAGACTTGCATTCTGATAAGGAGAACTTTCCTCGACCATGTTTTGCTGTTTGGGTGACTTAACGGTCACATCCTGCTTTGGGGTAGTGTCGGTATCGGTCATCCCAGAGTGCTGCTAAATTGAGGAAGTCCTTGCGATTTAGATTTGTGTTGTCTGACCGAACGGATCAGCAACTTACCTCCACTCTTCCACAGGTTCACTTTCGTGTTTAGGATTTTGTCCGGTTTGTGACGAGCCCATCGCTGGTCCTGGACTATGAGGTCTGCCCATGGACGACCTGCACGGAAGTGACCATTTCTCCTGTCCTTCTACAACCTGTAATAACTGAACACGTCTCTGTCTCTCAACATCTAAAAGATAAGAAAGCAAACTGGACTATATTGCAGCCACTAATTCTACAGAATTCCAGACAACTGATTTTCTTCAGAGTCAGACCCCCGGCATATATCACTGACTAACACGTGATCAAGTTGTGCTACAACTTGTATTCCAGTGTCTTCGCGATAGAACTTCAAATGCCAAAAACCACCACCCTTGGGTTCGATTCAGACTGCCAACAAATTTTCCAAAAGTTAAGAAAACGTACTCAGCGTCAGGTGTACCAACGACCTTCGTGTCCCAACGCTCGACCCATCTGAATACTTATCCGTGCCAAATCGAACAGACACTTATAAAATCAGTAAGACGTCGGTCTGGAGAAGAGCTTCCTGCTCCAGGGCTGACATCGAAAACTTTCTAAAGAAAAAAGTGTGGAACAACATTAAAAAATCAAAGGGCAGAACACCTGTCCCACTGAGAACCATCTCAAGTTTGCGACTCATTAATAACATAGAAAAAAAGCAGTTGCTAATCTGCTGGCTTCAACCAGTTGAATAGATTCCTCCTCTTCTAACAAATCAGCCACTTATTGAGTGTCAAAATTAAAACCCTTAAAGAAAAATCAACCCTGAAATTTTCGTCAGACAACATGGAAGACTACAATCTTCCTTTCACGTTAAACGGACTGAAATCTGCCTTATATTTACTTGCAGCGATTCCCACCAGGTATAGATGAAATCCATTATCAACTGTTGAAACATCTCCGCAAGAAGGTCTGAACATCCTGCTACAGTATACAACCATGTTGGGACTACAGGTTTTTTCCACTTAAACCCTCTATGGCGAAAAGTCTCTCATTAATCCATCCCCAACCTGGTAAAGATCCATTCTAATCCATCAAACTACCATCCCATAGCTTTGACCAGCTGTTGTCCCTTGTATAATTGATGGAGAAAATGGTCACCTCCCTAGGCTCATTTGGAAACTGGAAACCGATGGCCTTTTGGCGGAAAGAACAGTGGGATTTCCGCAAACAAATATGAACTAAAACCGTTGACGAAAACATTTGATTCGTCTGGAATCTACACTTCGGACGCCTATCCTGAACAAACAGCATGCAGTGGCGCAATTGATCTTACGACTTGGAGAGAGGCCCTACGAGTAGCCACCTCAGGAAGTCGGGGATACTTGTATGGATCTCCACGATCTGGTTTTCGAGTCATCTTCCGCTTTTTACGATACAAAATTTATTGGCAGAACGACAGTTTTTCAGGTCCGGGTTGGCACCACTCTCTCGATGTCAACGAGCCGAGATTGGGTGTTCCCAGGGGAGCATACTGTCTCCTGCTCTCTTTAGTATTAAGATTCAACATGTTTCAATCAGTCCGCAGGGTTCAGACTGCTCAATTGATTATGTGGATGATTTCGCTGTTCAATGGGCCCCCGACTGTAAGCCTGTATCCCGTAGGTCCAGCGCATCTCCAGCTTTGCGTTGGATAAACAATGTCCAGTCGTGGGGCGGATGAAAAGCGGTTTCACCTTATCTCCGCAACAAAGACAAGTGTATTCACTTCCCATACATTTCTTGTCATTTTTTTCCAGATCACTGAACTTCAAGTAGGGAAATCGGTCCCATTCCAGCTGTAAAGAGGCCAAATTCTGTTAGTCATGTTTTGACCAGA
The DNA here is from genome assembly GCA_018398815.1 of Conus ventricosus. NCBI lineage: Eukaryota > Metazoa > Mollusca > Gastropoda > Neogastropoda > Conidae > Conus > Conus ventricosus. The sequence goes on from JAFLJL010019062.1 coordinate 228,079, forward strand.
AATTTGACTTAACTTTCTGCAGCCACATCACAAAACCTCAAAACTGCTTCCAGAAAGCACTGAATATTCTGCGGGTGCGTAGCGCACAACCGACTGGGGCGCTTGATAAGAAAACTTTGCTGCACCTCTACAGAGCCTTGGTAGCGTTCCAAACCTGACGAAGGTTGGTGCATGTGTACGGCTCTGCAACGATCTTCTAACCTCAAACCTAGGGACCCTAGTCCACCACTGCAAGGCTTCGTCTCTGTCTGGAGCGTTCGCGGCACCACCGCCTTTGTACAGCCAGTCCGCAGAGGCAGTGAACCTTCACTGTCCCAAACCGGCAGGCTGAAACTGACTTTGAATTATTATATCAGACGTTCTCGAACCCTTAAAACCCTGCCCTAAGAGCTGTGTCTTTGACCCTCCGTTCCAAAGTAATTTGAACAACAACCCTAAATGTTTTCCAGCCGTTGGTCGTCGTATGCAGCCTCACGTGGCTGAATGCAGGTCCTAGACCTAGGTGTAGTAATCTGATTTTCCAAGTTTCCGGGATCAAACCACCGTGGACCTATTTTTTCACGCCAGAGATTCGTTTTGATTCTTGGCAGCTTTTCGTAAAGAGTCTACCAGCTCTCTGGCGTACAAGGCATTAGTATGCTGATCTCTGTTTTGAAATTCCATCCTGACAAAAAGTTTTCACTGACGGTTCCAAGTCTGAAGATGGAGTGGCCTGTGCAGCCTGGGGCTCCTTCTCAGATACTGTTGGAACATATTCATTCAGATGCTTCTGTCTATTCTGCTGAACTTACTGCTCGGTTTTGGCTTTGAAGATAATCTCACATTCTTCAAAGAGGGACTTTCTGGTTCTGTCAGATTCGCTGTCAGCTTTGGAGGCCATAGCTGGCCGCAACCTTCAGCATCCAGAACTTTTTTTTTTTTGGAACTTTTTAGTAAGTTGAAGGCGGACGGTTACAACATTACTCTTGCTTGGGTTCCTGGTCATGTTGGCATCGGCGGGAACGAAATGGTTGATCGTTTAGCCAGGAACGCCACAAGAGAAAAACTGTCCAACATTTATATCCCCTGCTCAGATGTGAAACCCAAAATTAACGATTATGTGAGAGACCTCTGGCAGGAGGATTGGAACACACAGACGAATAACAAACTCTTTCAGATCCGTCCAAACCTTAAGGAGTTCCTCCCATCTACGTCGGGAGGTCGTAAAGAGGAAACGGTTCTGTGCCGGCTGCACACCGGCCATTCGTATTTTACCCATTCTTACCTTTTAAAGAGTGAAGAAGCTCCGTGGGGCATTCCATGTCATGCGCCACTCACAGTGAAACATGTTCTTTTTAGAGTGTTGGGACTTGCACAATGTGAGACACAAACATTTTACAGCGGAGTCCATGAAGATCCTGTTCAGGATGTCCCGCCTGATGTGATCCTTGAGTTTTTTGAGAGAGATTAACATTTTTCATCTGATTTAAGATTTTAAAGGCAGAAAGATTTTTTACAAAGTTTCTGGTGCGTTTGTAGACGAGGTCATTTAACGAGATGTGTGAAAGTTGGGTTTTTTTTATTTTGTTTATATTTTTTTATTTATTTATTTATTTTTTTATGACTGGTGAGTTGATTTAAACGTGGTGACAGCCCTGATGTGGCCCTTTGCGGTCGGCTGGGCTATAACCAACATTATCTTATCTTATCTTGTAGACGATGTCATTTAACGAGATGTGTGAAAGGTTTTTTTTTTTTTTTTTTTTTTTTTTTGACTGGTGAGTTGATTTTAACGTGGGGACAGCCCTGATACGGGCCCTTTACGGTCGGCTGGGCTATAAGCAACATTATCTTATCTTATCTTTCACAACTACCCACGCATCACTACTACCACTCTTTCATCACCCAGCGAAATCATTATTTTATTCACCTAACCCTTTCTTTTTTTTCTTTTTTTTTTTTTAAATTACAGTTAGTTACTTTCATTCTGTTCATGTACTTATTTTATCCATTCTGTAATATATATATATTTTTTTTTTTTCCCAATTTCTCCCCCCCCCCCCCCCCCCCCCCCCCCCCCCCCCACCTTACCATTATTATCAATCCACCATTGCCACAACTGTCACAAAGATACCACACCACCCCACTAAACACACAACCCTATCGTATCACACCCCCGCCCTCCCCCCTCCCCCTACACCCCCCCCCCCCCCCCTCCTTTTCCTCTCCCATAATCCCCCCTGTCATTTCCGCCTGGCGGCCATTCTCCCTACCACAGGACATGACAACAAAAATT
>JAFLJL010019063.1:0-25000 GCA_018398815.1 Conus ventricosus
CACTCATTTTGAAAATAAGTACAACCATCACTTAAAAATATTTGCAGATGGCTCAGTATTAGATGATAATAGCACGGGAGCAGCTGTCATAATTCCTAGCTTAAAAATAGGAAAGTTATTTTATCTTGGTAAAAGTCTGTCTATATATAGCGCAGAATTACTTGCTATACTCAAATCATTGGATTTCATTTTGAATTTCCCCATAAATAACAGTCAAATCGTAATATGCGCTGATTCAAAAGTAGCATTGAATGGTATTAAGTCTTCTAATTCATGTGTACGATTTGACATAACTGAAATCAATCATATAGTACACCTTCTTTCCAAAAAGACATTAATATTACTTTTTGTTGCGTGCCTTCTCATTGTGGTATATCAGCAAATGAACAAGTAGACAAAGTTGCCAAAAAAGCAGCTGAAAACCTTAGCGGCACAGTAAAAATATATGTTCGCTTAGATCTGGCAGAATGTTTCTCTATTATAAATAAAACATCTCATGATAATCCAACAAAGCACTGAGGAACTCGGACATATATTATTATAACAATTGCATCAAATGTAATGACAAAAACAATGGGATAACATCATACAAAAGATTTATTTTTCTGATCCAGGCAGATTGAAAATCTAATCCATAGGCTTCGTTTAAACTCGTTTAAAACAAAATATTGCAGAGATATTAAATGTATGTGTGGGGATTCTATAAGTGTCAATCATTTACTGATTCATTGTCCCAAAACAAAAGAGCTTTTTAATCAATCAGGTATTGAGGGTTTTGTTGATGGATCGACTCCTTTATCGCTATCTAGTATATTAAACAATTTTGCTACTCTTGAATCTATTTCTAAAGGCTTATAAGGCTGTTCACTTAATATTTATCGTTAGCATTTGTGATTGTTACAGCTACAATTTTAGTTTTAAGTTAAACGTTCTGATGAATAGGATGGGATAGGATGGAGGGTTATGATTACATTCCTTACGTACTACTTTAAAACTTACACTCCCGTACACTCCCTAAAAATGCAACTCTCTCATTCTTTACATCAAGCTTACTTTACACTATAATATTGTCTGAATCACTTTTAGTGGAAGGACGTTAAACTGAAGAAGAAGAAGAAGAAGAAGAAGAAGAAGAAGAACAACAACAACAACAACACACACACACACACACACACACACACACACACACACACACACACATGCGCGCGCATGACCTTAGACACTTCGACGAGAACTTTGCCACTTACCAGGGCTGGTATTGATACTGTTGAGAACACCGACAGACTCTGCATTTCAGACCAGCCTCCACGTGCACGGATATCTTATTTTCTGCGTTTAGACTTTTTGTTTTTTTAATTTCTGGGTATTGTATAAACCATTTACTGGCCTGCAATGTCAACTGAACAGCAGTGATTCCTGTGCTATTCTGCGCAGATGTGTCTGTGATGAAGAATGTTAAAAGGCTATGTCAGTTACTTCTCTCAGCCAAAATCATTTATCGATGTTTTATTTGTAGACCAGTCTGTGGCTTCTGGTTTGGCGAAACAGCAACCTCAATTAATGAGACACCTTTCTTGTCATCAGCACTGACGAGACATCATTGAATTGTTTGACATCATATAACAGCATAATGAAAAAACACATTCAGAAAAATTCATCACTAGTAATAACCCAAATCTTGGGTTTTATTCAAGATTAAACAAACACGAAACACTACGTATATGTAACTGTAGAAACGTGCATTAAAGGTAAGTAAACCAGCCAATTATTTGTGCACTAGAATTTCCCAGTACAGAAACCCTCATGTACACTCTCTTGTGTTGCTTCTATCCTTGTTTCTATGGTTATAATTGTGGTTGTTGTTTCACCTTTTCTTTTTAAATTTTCTATGGTGTTGTTTTTTTTTTCTTGTAAGACCTCTCTCCGTTTCTACTTTCCACTCCTTTTTCTCCTCCTACTGGTTCAGGAGAACACACACACACACACACAACACACACACACAGAAGAGAGAGAGAGAGAGAGAGAGAGAGAGAGAGAGAGAGAGAGAGAGAGAGAGAGAGAAAACAAAACGCGCGACAAAACAAACAAAAACAAATGTCAAGTTTTCAGGTCATCAGCATTCATTCCTCCTGAATGTATCAGACACTTTGGCAGAAGTTCTTTCTGCAAAGTTTCTCATTCGTTCTTCTTTCCTTCTATAGCACTGTTGACCTTTGTCGTTCTTGCCCGCCTCTCTCTCTCTCTCTCTCTCTCTCTCTCTCTCTCTCTCTCTCTCTCTCCTCGTTTTATTTTCTGTACATCGGCAGGACGTTGGAGGTAACATAAATCAGCTGCACAACAAACTACAGCATTAGAGCAGAGGCAGATTGCCCTTCATGCAAAGTGCATTGTTACTGGCAGCAGTGCCTGGGAAAGAAAAGAACAGAAAAAAAGCTGAACACTTTGTTCTCAACAACACCATGAAACAGAGAGGTTTTGTTGACATTTTGATCGATGCTCTTTGCAAGTGCTATCAATTACATTGTGTTGTTAAAAGCACTATAGTCACGGCATCCCGAGTGCACAGTAGCAAGTACAGCTGTGGTGTACCATTTGCGTCAAAAAGCCGCATGATGCGCCACACAATCAGCCCACCTACAATTTTACAAGTATCGTAGAAACAGTTGAGACTAATCCACTCGCATACTCCCCTGCAAAACGTCCGTTGGTCCCCATTAACGCTTACCCTGAGAGAACAGCAATAACAAAAACTTTTTTTTGAGCAAAACATTTTTGTAATTCATCAGGCAAGGACATAACAATTTGCATTTAAAAATGAACGAATGTAAACTACTAAATCTGGGTACTACATAATTCTGAACTGGGTTTGGTCTCTTTTGATGAAAGAAGGGCTGGGCAGCGACGTCTCACGTTCTGCAGAGACCTTGTAAGTTGGTTCTGCACTCCCTGCCACTGCTGCCTGTGGCAAGATTCAAACGTAGAGCATTTCCAGATGGCCCAGAATGGTTCTGTTCGGGTAATAAGTCTCTAAAATCATAGCTTCTCTCAAACAAATTCTTCTGCATTAAGCCATATGAAAAACGTCGACTGGACCGCCACGTCTTTTTCACTCGCTTAACGCTAACCACGTACAACCATGATCGAAGCTAAAAATGCATAAAAGTAGATCACTGAGGGAAGATATACATCACTTTTCGATTTTCACAATGTATTATACCACTTACGAAAATGATATATACAAAAAATAATCAAACACAACAAATAATTCCCCTTTAAAAAATAAAATAAATGGAAGAGTATTGAACTTTGTTTGAAACGTTAATACAGAATTACATGCGTGGTGCAGACCAGGACGTCAATCAACATGACAAGTGAACTGGTTCATGCAACCTTAAACATGTCTGATTTCTCAGTGAGCAATATAACGGACATTCCTGAGTGGAAACGACAGTATTATGCTTCTCTGAGGGCGTATATTAAAATGCGTAATAACGTAGATCTGTTCAAGATAATTGCCGATCCTGCCTTGGTTCTGTTGGGAACCTTCGGTAATCTGATGGTCATTCTGATCATGTATCGTCTTCCTGCATCCAGTGTAGGTGTGTTCTTCATACTGTTGGCGTGCTCTGACCAGTTGATGTTGATACTTGCTCCCCTGCAGAGTTTCCTAAACAGAGCACTAGACGTACCCCTCATTTTCACACTGGGGTCCTGGATGTGTAAATGGTACTATATGATCGGAATCATGGTAGGAGTTTTGTCCCCATGGACACTTGTGACCCTCACTATGCAAAGAGCAGCCTCTGTTCTGTGGCCACATCGTGTCAATGCTGTGTGGACGAAGAGAACGTCACGAGTTGTTGCTGGGCTGTTGGTTGTCGTCATCACACTAATCCACTGCCACATTCTCTATGGCTGGGATTACGATTTACAGCGTTGTTCGGACGCCTGCTGTGTCCTGGCTGTCTCAGAGACATACGCGTGGTTCTGGTTGAATATTTGGTATATGATACAGTATATTTTGCATTCCTACCTACCCCTTGGGCTGTTGGTTCTCAGCAATGGTGTTCTTATCTGGACACTCGATAGATCCATGAGGAGTAGCAGACAACTTCCTGTACAGAAAGTCACTCAGAATTCCAGACAGCAGAAAGTTTCCTCTTTGACTGTGACCTTGATAACTGTGAGCGCTTTATTTATTCTCCTAACTGCACCTATGACAGTAAGAGTATTCCTAAGGCGCAGCAGTGATATGGACGATCCAGTTATTGTTGGAATCGTGTATACAATCACACTGGTCCTTGCTTTTCTATGGCACTGTAACAGTGGCATCAATTTCTACGTATACTGTCTGACTGGTAGAAAGTTCAGAGCAGAGTTTTGGAATATAATCACCCAGTTCATCAGCTTGTTTCAAAAGCACTCTTCAGCACAAATCGTTCACCCAGTCAACAACAATAACGTCGTCTAAAGCTGGTGTTACCAAGAACGCCATAAATGAAAGCAATAGGATTAACACAGTCGTCACTGGCAGTGCTATTCAGCATGATCATAGTGTTGGTGTGGTACAAACGCATGTTCACTACTGAAATATTTCTGTTTGACTATAGACAATATCGGTATTCTTTTTTTAACTATTCGTTAATTGTATGTGGATGTAATCATACACACTTTAACTATCAAATCGTGAAGTGTGTTGGATATGCCGATTATACATAAGTTAAGTTTGTGCACGCCCATAGATATGATTATGTGTGTGTGTGTGTGTGTGTGTGTGTGTGTGTGTGTGTGTGTGTGTTTGCGTGTGTGTGTATGTGGTGGGTATTTGGGGTGGGGTAGGTGTGTGTGAGTGTGTGGGTGTGTGAGCGGGCTTGTGTGTGCACATATGTATGTGCATACATTTGTATGCACGTTGTGTATGTTTGTGTGTTTGTGAGTGTGTATGGCAGAGAGTAAGAGAGACAGGGATGGTGAATAAGGAGAGTGTGACACATTGTTAGATCGATCTAGATCAAGACCAGACTGTCTGTGACTTGGCACAATTTATGAACAGATCCATTTTCATACAAAATATCAAACCGATGTGATATTTGAATCATACTACAATTAGCGTCCTCATCCACCATTGTAGTGTGCAATGTTAAGATGAACGTCGTTGTCTTCCATTTCAAGAAAGAGAGTGTTTTCATCCTATCATTTAAAATGACTTTCATTTGAAAATAGATCAATAATAGTTCTGACCCCCATTACCCCACCTCCCCTTCAGTCTTCTTTCTCCAGCCTCCTCTCCATGCTTGCTGTGGGAATCTTCGGAAATGTAACAACTATTTTCTTTTTTCTTGTCCCCAGTTACACCAATGAGTGTGTATTTGTATTCCAGCGTGTGTGTGTTTATGAGGACGTAGATGTTGTTGTGGGGTTCTATTCCTGTCTGAGATGACATGACAGTCTGTACTCTACTATACTTCATCTCATAACACATGGCGTTATCAGCCAGGCCTGGATTACAACTGCAATACTGATCAGAAGAAGTCAACCAACACTCTTAGAAACGTATCCGTAGTGAAAAAAAAAAACTGAGCAATTTCCAGAGTTCCCATTGTGACTTGTTAGCCATTCCATAGAGGCCCTGAATCAAGGGTGGTGAATGTCAGTAACAGTCTTCAGTACGTGAAATTACCAAGATTTAGCCGCTACATCCGCGACAATCTCCATACTATATATAAGATTTGAAATCTCTCTCTCTCTCTCTCTCTCTCTCTCTCTCTCTCTCTCACATTGATATGTGCCTAGCATATGTGTGTGTGCGGTGTGTGTGTGTGTGTGTGTGTGTGTGTGTGTGTGTGTGTGTGTGTGTGTGTGTGTGTGCGAGATATGGTTTTTAGGGCCAACTTTGGGGCTTCAACGGACAAGGGAAGGGATTCTCTAACATGTTTCTCTCTGGATCTTGGGAAGTCTTAGGCAGGTAATCTTTTTTTTTCAGCCATGTGAAGCATTGAGATGTGGGACATGCATATGAGGGAGAACGGGAAGACAGAGCCGACCTTTCTGATATCTGGTTATCAGCTCTTTTTTAAAAAGCAAAGGGACGATAGATCATCAGCCTCTACACCAAGGACTGGTGGCAGAAAGGCAGAGGGGAGAGAGGACAAATACCTTTTCTTGTCGCCAAATGGGCTTCAGGTGCCCATGATCTGGCAGGTGGTCACACACTGGCTAGCGAGCACTGTAGAAGGAGCAGCAGATCGACCCAGTCATCCTTAGCTTCTCCAAGGTCTTGAAACATGTTCCACATAAGCGGCTTCCCTGTAAAACACCATCAACCCGGCATCAATGGACCCTCACTCAAATGGATCGAAATCTTCCAGATCAGCGAAACTCAACAAGTTGTACTTGCTGGAGAATCATCAGAGCAGGTGCCTTTTCTGAGTGGCGTTGCACTTTGTACCTTTCTGGGACGATTTCCCTTCCTTATTTTTATCAGCGATCTTCCAGAAAATCGTCACCCCAAAAATTGACTGTTTGCTTATGTTTGCAATGTATATAGGGTAAACAAAAACAGGAATTGCGGTCTTTTGCAAAACCGTCCTAAAACCCTTGGAGGGTTTTTTTTTTCTTCATTATTATCGTCAAGCCTTGACTTTCCGTTGGATCCATGCCGGCTCGCTGTCAGCTGCTGTGGAAGAATGACAACGAGTCAATCACGGGCCAGCAGCTTTGATCTCATTAAATCGACAGTAGTGCACACACACACACACACACACACACACACACACACACATGCGCGCGCGCGCACGCACGCACACGTACACACACACACACACACACACACACACACACACACGCACGCACACACGAGATCTTTTGAGGTGATAAAAGTACGTGTTTTGGGCTTTGTTCTCCAGTAGTACACTGACATTCTCATAAAGGTTAGGAGTTCAGAACATGGGAGTATGTAATACATTTCACTCATACGATGTTAGTGTAGACACCTACAATGTTATTTTATGTTTGGGGTATTGATGTGGACATTATGTGCAGACAGTTCAACATGATGATGCTCATTGGGCAGTGTGTCATGACAGCAAGAAGACACTTTAAGGAGAGCTTGATAGCAGAAGGATTTCATGGAGGGTGACCCCTCACCCTCCCTCGCCCACACCTTCAGACAAAGTATTATGGCTCTGAACCCCATACTCATGTCATAACCCCTTGATGCCCTTCTGCTGTCAAACATATTCTTGGCGCTTGTGCGATTTTAGTGTCAGGTACACCGATGAAGATTTCACATCATGGCGTTTACATTTTCTTTATGAGCGCTTCCACCAGTAGGACATCAGATGGACTCAGACATTCAGGACGTTGAAGGTCTTTAACCTGAATTCTTCACCTCTGCTGGAAGCTGTGATCGTTGGACGATGTGAAGGAAGAATTGATGTGGGTCACCCTTTCTGCTGTGGCAAGCTTGCAGACCCTGCAAAACAAAGACCAGTCTTAGCTCAGGAATGAGACCTCTTCTCGCATTCATCCAACAGATTCGTTGAAAATATTATTGATTCCTCTTTAGTTTATTAAATGATGGTCGAATCACAAGAATTCCAGATGTTTCAACTCACAAAACCTAGCGCGATAGATTTATCCTTAGTTTCACCTAGCATTGCAGTAAACTGTAATTGGTCTATAGGAGAAGATTGTTTGGGAAGTGATCACCTCCCCATTACTATAATCTTTAATGATGACATAAATAATGATGTAAACAGACATCGAAGACAAAATTCCAAAGTTTAATTATAAATTTGCCAACTGGGATGCCTACCAGATTTTTCTTGCATCGTATAACACAACATTTATTGAGAATGATGATGTTAATTTATTTTATTCTAATTTCAGCAAAGTCATACTGTTAGCAGCCGAGCATTCTATCCCTAAATGTAAATTTTAAAAGATTGGTAAATATATGGGCAATGTATGGTGGACGGAAGAATGTAGACTAGCTGTTAAATCAAAGCGAATAAGTTACAAGGCTTGGTTACGAAATAAGACAGAAGAAAATGTTGTCTTTATGAAGCAAGAAAAGAACAAATGTAATAAAGTTATTGCTCAAGCTAAAAAGAAATACTGGGCAGAATTTTGTGAGACCGAAGTAAAAGAATCGAAGGATATGTTTAAAGTTTGGAAAAAAGTAAAGCAAATGAAAAATTGTTACAAAACACAAGCTTACCCTGTAAAATTAACAAAAGAATTTCCAAGCACAATGGATAAGGCGGAAGCTTTCTCCCATTCTTTTCGGAAAATAGTCGAGCTGTAAATCTTCCAGCAGAAATCAAGTACCATAGACAAAAAGAGGAACAAAAAGAACAATATAAGAGTCCCATACCAGACAATAATAACTACTTAAATTCTCCATTACAATCATCAGAACTTCTTGAAGCGATAGAATCCATTATATCTTATGATTCAGCAGTGGGCCTAGATGGTATTTCTTATGAGCTTCTTCGTCACTTGCCTTCTTCGTGGAAAATATTACTACATTCGTTGTTCCAAAAATGTTGGACGTACGGCACTATTCCTACAATCTGGAAAAGTTCAGTGGTAGTACCAAAAGAAGGTAAAACGAGAACATCTGTAAATAGCTATAGACCCATTGCTTTAACATCCCATGTTGGTAAAACTTCTTGAAAAAGTTGTACAAACACGTTTAAGATATTATTGTGAAAAAAATGACATTATTCCAGTCCAGCAAGCTGGATTCAGAAAAGGACGTTGCACAACTGATCATTTAGTGAAACTAACTTCTCATATAAAAAAAGCAATTTTCACGCAGAAAAAAGTACATTAGCTACATTCTTTGATGTAAAGAAAGCATATGACCGTGTTTGGCATGCTCGATTATTGTATAAACTGAAAAATATTGGTATTTCTGGGAATATGTATGGATTATATAAAAAAAAACTTTCTAGAAGGAAGAAATATATGTACACGAATTGGAAAAATATATTCATCATCCAGGAAAATAGATATGGGCATTCCTCAGGGATCTGTTATTGCACCTTTATTATTTACGATCCTTATACATGATCTCCCAAAGGCATTATCAAAATCCACCAATGTAGTGCAGTATGCAGATAATATTGCCATTTGGATTAATGCTTCATTAAGGAAGCACTTGAATAAAAGGGCAGTAAAATTTGTACAGACAATGTATCAAGGAGAATTGGACAGATTGTCTGCTTACATGAAAGAGAACGGTCTTGAATTATCTGGTGAGAAAACTTGTTTAATGCTTTTTAATAATGGCGAAAACCCAAAAGCTCTGCCCAACCTTATTCGTGACGACAATGTTCTACAATATAAGCAAACAGTCAAATTCTTAGGAGTGTTTTTAACACCGAAGCTGAACTGGAAAAAAGCATATTGAAAATTTGAAAGATAAAGCTAGGAAAAGATTAAATTTGCTCAAAATCGTATGTTGTCAACCATGGGGTCAAGACTGTACTGCACTTTTACATTTATATTCATCGCTAGTCTGATCAAAATTAATATATGGACAGGAAGTATACTTCTCTGCATCTAACTACCTTTAAAGAAACTGCAAAAACTTAGATAGTAAAGCCTTAAAAAATTTGCTTTGGGTGTTCCAGTGCACACAAACACAATGAAATGCTATAAGGAGACAAACATTTTACCTCTTAATGAACAACGAACGTTGGATGTGTCCAAATACGTTGTAAGAGGCCTATCTGTTAAAAAAACTCTGCTACTGATGAAATTCTTATGGATTCCAACAAGGAATACCCCAAAGGTCTAAATATATATATATATAAATATATATATATATATATAGAGAGAGAAGAGAGAGAGAGAGGAGAGAGAGAAAAGAGAGAGAGAGAGAGAGCCAATTAGAAATTTCACTTGTGAGCTTATGTCAGAATGTAGTATTGATATTGATGCAATTTCGGAGGTTCCCATTTTTCCTCAAATGCCCTCATGGGAGCATCTCAACGCAAAAAGTGATGACGAATTTACTACTTTGAAGAAAGATGACAATGTAAATATTCTAGTAAATGAAGTTCGAGAACATCTTGAAAAGACTTATCCAAATCATTAAAAAATATTTACAGATGGTTCAATAATGGAAACGTCTGACAGTGGTGCTGGATTCACTATACCATCATTAAATGTGCAAAAGTCTTTCTATCTAGGCAGAGAATTTTCAATTTATACATCAGAGCTGTATGCAATTATGACAGCTCTGAATCATATCTTATATGACACGCCAGTATCATTTTCTAGTGTGCTATTTTGTGTTGATTCAAAATCAGTTTTACAATCATTAAAGCACTGTAACTCTAAAATTAGAACTCATATTCTTTTTGAAATTAAGCATCTATTGCATTGTTTACTTTCCCGAGGTATAGCAGTTGATTTTTGCTGGGTTCCTTCACATTGTGGCTTAAAAGGGAATGAATTAGCAGACAAATTGGCAAAACAGGGAGCTTGTACAATTTTTGAAACACCCTTCAACAAAGTCTTAAATTTTTCCACATGAATTGATCCAGCGATTGGAAAAGAATATGCGGAAGAAACATCTTAATGAGAATTTATTCGTCCTGCCATCATGTCCAACGTATCTAGCCAGATTAATTTATAAATTACGGTTAAATAATGGAATACAAAATATTCACGAGGTATAGCGTGTATATGTCAGGAGAATATCTCAATTCCCCATCTTTTATTTGAATGCCCTATACTAACCCCAGCTTACAAGGAGAATATTTTATAAATAATTCTGACCATGTTGATAGTGTGGTAAATAACCCTTGCTTTTTTATATTGCTTTGGTTATTGCTCAGTCCCCAGTTGCAAAACTATTGTGAAAAAAGCCATTTGAGATATGTGTCTTAATAGTGTTTCTTTTTTTTTTTTTTGGGGGGGGGGGGGGGGGGTTGGGGGAGGGGGGGGATAGGGGAAGGGGCTGGTAGTGCAATGGAATGTACATTGCATTTTAAAGGTCTAAGATCATCTTGCGATGAAAAGACGTTAAACAAAACTACAGAACTGAACTGAACTTCCCGCATTGTGTGACGACTTCCTCAAATTCAACCATATGTTTGAAGACAGAGGAGGCTCAGATGTATAATCACCATTTTGAAATATTCGTGTCAGCAGATCATTACATGGCTGTTCTCAAGCGATCATACTGTGCTTCAGTGACAGTTTGGATGTGCGTGACAAATAAAAAAAAACAAAAAAAAAAAAAAACATCGCACACCTGAAATGAATATTCTCAATTTTCCAACGATGAAGAATGTAAAAGTATTTTAAGTGTTGGAGAATTTGGATAGTCTTCTACTGGCACTAAATATTTCAATGAGCTGCAATAGGAATGGTGTTCCCTAATTTCATTGAATCGTTTCTTTCGTTATACATTTGTTTCTAAAACGTTTGTCATGCCAGTACAGGGTTGGGATTAATGTAATAACCTGTTTGTAATAAACACCTGTGCTGTCTCCCGTTTTCTTTCATTTTCCCAGAGCTGATGTGAAGATGCATTGTATTACTTCATGTTGTGAAGTGACACCATGTACACATGTGCGCGCATATACTCGCGCACATATGCATGTATGTATGCACACACACACACACACACACACACACACACACCACCACCACCACCACACCACACAAACACACACACACACACACACACACACTTGAAAATGGCATCTTGAAAATAATTCATACATGGTTGTCATTCTACAATCACTAAATGCGTGTAAAAAAATAATCTTCCACGACTAGCTAACTTTTTCTACCTACCAGTGTGTCAAGAAACTAACGGTGCAGAAAAAAGTATCTACTGCCACCTACACACACGAAAAATTATTTTATCATCCTGTATCAACTCATATTTCTTCTACTGCGCCAAATATACACTTTTGCTCAGCCTGTGCCAAGTTTGATAAGTCGTTGGTATTAAACATGATGTCTGTTTATCTACCAAGCAGTTGATGACAGCAATACTGAATTGCAACGTACCTTGGGTTTACAAAATGAACAGTGGCTTGTTGCAGGTGACTTTAATGAGCAGTCTCCTTTTTGGGTTAACGGCTGCAATGAAGTCAGCTCCAATCGCTTGGTTGAGAACATTCCGAACTCAGCTCTTTACCTGCTGAATGACGGAAGTGCGACACGAATTCCCGATGTTTCCAGTCAGAGACCTCATCTGCACTTGACGTCTCTTTGATTTCCCCACCCATAGTCCCAAGCTGTGCATGGCAGCTTTTTGACAACACTTTAGGGAGTGATCACCTTGCTATTATAATTTCTTTGAGAGGGTTTGCTGTCATGGAAGACCGTGCAAAAGATAAAGTCCCCAAGTTTAATTACAAAAGAGCAGATTGAGACAAATTTAAATCCGTTTTTATGTCTTGTGACATCAGCATTCTCGAGAACCCAGATATTGATATAATAGATATAATATATAATACATTTTTCGAATCAATTATGTATGCTGCAAATGAAGCTATCCCCAAATTTAGCCCAAAGAATTTCTCAAAACATACTGGTAACATTTGGTGGACGGAGTCCGGCAAACACGCTTTTGAGGATAAAGAAACAGAAGTTTAAAATTCACACCAAAGGTAAGAAACTTAACACATAATACCAATGAAACAAGCACAAAATGACAGTACCAGCATTACAGAAAAAGCTAAAAGTATTTACCTGTCAGGTGAAACAGCAGAAAAGGTAAATTGTCAACTTACAGGTGGAAAGGAAGTTAGGACGTTAGTACATTTAGTGTCTTCATTGACAATTTTCCTTTTCTGCTGTGTCACCTGTTGTGTCAGCATGATGCAGTCAACCTCCAACTCTTTTTGCAAGTGTTTACTTGCCATCGTTTTGTGTAAATGAAGTCCACAACAATAACGATCTTAAAGGGTCTGAAAAAAGAGTTAGGAAATGAAACATGGAGTTAATTTACCATCTTGTCCAATCAATAAATGGTTTCATGAAGGAAGTATTCCTTCTGTGTGGAGAGATTCTATGGTTGTATTAATACTCAAACATGTCGTGTTTAGTTCTGATATAAACAGCTATAGACCTATTTCTCTCACGTTGTACACATGTAAATTAATGGAACGTTTTATTTTGAATAGATTGATGTATCATTGTGAGAAGTATGCAATTATTCATGTTGCCCAGGCTGGATTCAGGAAGGGTAGATCATCCATTGATCATCTTTTAAAACTGACAACTCAGCTTAAACTGCGGTTTGCTTGGAGACCAAATTTACTGGCAGCCTTTTTTATGTCCAAAAGGCGTACGAGCAAGTTTGGCATGAGCGACTGTTATATAAATTGAAGGCTATTGGTCTCTCTGGGCATATGTTTCATTATGTTAAAGCTTTCCTAGCCAACGGAATCATACAA
The DNA here is from genome assembly GCA_018398815.1 of Conus ventricosus. Classification (NCBI taxonomy): domain Eukaryota; kingdom Metazoa; phylum Mollusca; class Gastropoda; order Neogastropoda; family Conidae; genus Conus; species Conus ventricosus. The sequence goes on from JAFLJL010019063.1 coordinate 13,434, forward strand.
ATAAAAATAGGAAAGACATAGTCCAGGAAAAGATCTCTGGAAATGGGAATTCCTCAAGATTCTGCAATTGCTCTTCTGCTTCTAAATTTTTTAACTCATGATCTACCAAAATATATATCTAAAAATTGCAGTTTAGATCGATATGCTGACAATATTTGTATGTGGATGAATGTTACTCTCAAAAAGAAAACACCAGTAAGAACGGTAAACTACATCAAGAGATTGTATTAAAGTAACTTAGATAGTATTACTAAGTTCATGTTTCAGAATGGTTGATGTTCGTTGGCTGAAAAGTCGTACATTATGTCATTTAATGCAGGTGGTAGTTTTTGTAATCTTCCCAACTTCAAATTGGATTACCTTGGGCTTGTTCTTATGACTGAGATGAATTTTTAGGTGTATACGTCGCCTCAAAATGATCATGGAATAAGCATATTGAGCACATCAAGCGAGAAAATCTCTTAACCTAATAAAAGTTTGGGTCAAGATAGTCAAACCGTAACTCAGTTAGCTACCTCCGTAGTCAGATCTGAGTTGTCATATGCATAAGAAATATCTTCCAGTGCTCCTAAATACCCACTGAAGAAAATGCAATGCACAGATTGCAATGCATCCATAATAGCCCATGGGGTTCCGCTACACGCATCCGTTTTAGGGACATATTATGAATGTGGTGTTTCGTCCATTGATAACCATGGAAGGCTTGTGTGTGCCAAATACATTGTGAGAAGTTCAACAGTTGACAATTCAAAGGAAAGCGAGCTTGGAGTGCAGTCTGACTATCTTTTTCCCAAACGCCCTAGATCTGTAACATCAAACACGACTTATCTTACATATTCATCAAAATTGTTTAAAGCAGCAAATGTTCATTATAAAAATGTTGCTAAGCACAAATCAAGCCACATGGCAATCTGGGAACTCAAAAAAAAACAAACTTTATTTATATGCACACAACAAAAATGTTAACAACATTGGCCAATTCACACATTGCCAATAATTATCCTAATCATTTGAAGATTTTTGCTGGTGGATGCCTATTAGACAAAAATTCAGGTTCTGGTTTCGTTATCCCTCCTCTGAAGGCGGAGAAATGTTTTCATTTGGGTAGAGGCTTGTCTATTTTTACAACAGACCTCATAGCAAGATTAACTTTACTACGGATATCCAACTTGATTTTTATAAAATACTTTTTTGTGTGTGTGTGTTGACTCCAGATTTGTGCTTCAATCCATAAATTCAGCTGTACCAAACAACTGGGCTGATATTTTCACTGAATTTAATATTCTTATACATGTTGTAATTTTAAGAGTTACAACGGTTGATTTTTGCTAGATTCCATCGCACTCTGCATTGCTGGGAATGAACAGGCTGGCAGGATTGCTCCTAGGGAAGCTGAAAAGTCTGATGACTCAGCAATTCTTCAGATTCCTTTGTGTCTATATGAATGCTATGGCCTCTTAAAAAGAGTGTCTTTTTGAGAAATGCGCTACCTTTGTGTCTATATGAATGTTATGGCCTCTTAAAAAGAGTGTCTTTTGAGAAATGCGCTACCTTTGTGTCTATATGAATGTTATGGCCTCTTAAAAAGTGTCTTTTGAGAAATGCGCTACCTTTGTGTCTATATGAATGCGATGGCCTCTTAAAAAGAGTGTCTTTTGAGAAATTCGATACACTTTTTAAAGAATCATTAGTCTATAAACTTCATGCGCCAAATTTTTAATTGAAGCGCTGTTTAAAATCACAGTTGGTTTCTAGTACGTCTATCTCTGGTTGTCCGGTCTGTTAACTGATTTCTGAAAGGAGTAATTGTATACAAAACAATAGAAAATAAGAAACCTTGTTTTATAAAGTTCAGCTTAATGCTCTCCGAACAAAATTTCATTAAAAAAATGAAGTGCCTTTGTGGAACAGTCGAAAGGTTTTCCACCCCACGTTTGCTTTATGACTGCCCTTACTTGAATTCTTCACTCTCGAATTATCGACAGAAAGGTTCACTCTGCATTTTCCAAAATGTTTCCGACTTGTTAGAATTTGTTCAAGTTCTTATGTTATGTCCCATGAGTTCATTGGTATGGTTTTTCCCCACAGTTCTGCACTTTTCCTGTTTTCGCCATAAAAGGTTTGCATTTTAAAGGCTGTATGCGTGCAAATCTACCCCCACACATATTTGCGTGCATAAACACACACACACGTACGCACGCACACACAAACACTCGCGCACGTACACGCACGCACGCACACACACACACACACACACACACACACACACACACACACACACGCGCGCGCGCACACACTTCTATTTCTCTGCTCTTGTTCTTGGGCATTTGTTGTGTTTCATTTTTTTCTGATGTGTTTATCTGTTTTTGGTGCTCATCTACTTAAATAGACAAACATGCTAGTGTGCCAGTCGCCTGTACGTTTGGACCTTCAGCACTGTGAAAAGATACTCTCATGTCCGAATCCCTCTGGCAGCGCTGAGCATCTCAACAGCAAACCCCAGACCGTGCTTCTTCGCTGGCAACAGATGGAAACTGGACACCACAATGATCCGTTTAGACCTCAGGGAATTAAAAAAATTGCTTCCAGGTTTTCAGCATGTGTAGCTAGCTGACGGTGTATGGATACGCCATGGTGCCCACAATACAAACGCGGCTGCCTTTTTGGTACTTTGGAAAAAGACAAATCAAGAGAAGAAACCATGGCAGGATATATGGCGTCAACTTCCAAAGAAGCTTTGGTGATTTGTTTTTCTTTCTTTCTTTCTTTCTGCGTACGCAGGCTGATACTCCTGCAGGCACTGCCTGTATAGACAGGCAGTGGAGTTTTGTGTGTATGACCGTTTTTATTATCCCGCCATTAAGGCAGCCATACTCCATCTTCGGGGAAGGTGCATGCTATGTGTAACGTGTCACCCATACCTACGGCCCAACTGGCCTTCTCTTCCGAAAATTGGTGATGGCATTTTTCGTTTGTGCAAGATGTGTGTGCGTTCATACACGGAACCTCGGTTTATAGTCTCATTCGAAGGACTGTATGGGGAATGGAGTCAGAACCAATGTTATCTCCGAGGGAAAAATCCCCCTGTACCGAAATTCGAACCCGCAGTCCCAGGATCACGAGTCCACTCTTCTACGAACTGAGCTATTCCGGCCCCTTTGGTGATTAAATATTCTTCTTTTTTTTCAGCAGTCAGTCGCTTTCCGCTTTTCTATTTTGAGCACAGCTGCTGGACTGAGTGGAGATCATGGTGTCTGTGCATGCTACCATGTCAAGATCTTCTTCAGTCTAAAAAAAAGAAGATCAAGTCCTGGGATAATGCGCGAGTCATGATGGCAGCGAGTTAAGATAGAGCTGAACGGTGGTGGTCACAGACGTGCTGTCTTCCAATCATATCAAGTCACCAAGGCAAGGGAAGAGTTCAGCAGCTGTTTCGCTGATGGAGCAGCCCTAGTCATGGGCAGCACTAATTTCCTTTGTATAAACAACACTTGCTTCACTGCATCCACCCTGTCTGTGTACTGCAGCTGGCTGAAAATCTGCTTCTGCAACTGAAAAAATAAAATCTGTGAAGATCTACAAGCAAAAGTCACCCTGTCCTGGACCCTGGAAGCTAAGAATGTTCCTGGAACCCCAGAAGTGAAATCCCGGCTGGGACGTTGTGGATTCGATTTCCAACCAGAGCCATTTATTCATAAAGGTTGTCTGCCTCAACTGGCTCCTCCTGCGAGTTGAATATGCTATGTATTCTCTTGAGAAAACAGGGTTTCACAGTCGAAAGTCATCCGCTTAAACGTAGTAACGGCTACAACAGTAAACTAAAACATCGGGCATCATCCGTGACCAATAATGAACATACCTACAAATTTTCAGAAATATAGGCCACGTACTTTCTGAGATATTCCATGAAGAAGAAAAACCGTTATGGGCCGTTATAGCCGTCAGTAACGGCTATAACGGTAAGCTGAAACGTCGGGCATCATTCGTGACCCATAATGAACATACCTACAAATTTTCAGAATGATCGGCCAAGTACTTTCCAAGACATTCCATAAAAAAACCCGTTATGGGCCGTTATAGCCGTTAGTAACGGCTATAACGGAAAAATAAAACGTCGGGCATCATCCGTCGCCCATAATGAACATGCCTACAAATTTCAGAAAGATCGACCAAGTACTTTCTGAGATATTCCATAAAGAAGAAAAACCGTTATGTGCAGTTATAGCCGTTAGTAATTTTCAAAAAGATCGACAAAGTGCTTTCCGAGATATTCTATAAAAAAGAAAAAACAGTTATGGGCCGTTATAGCCGTTAGTAGCGCAAATAACGGTAAATTAAAACATCGTGCATCATCCGTAACCCACATTGAATATACCTGCTAATTTTCACAAAGATCGAGAAGGTCCTTTCTGAGATATTCCATAAAGAAGAAAAACCCTTACAGGCCATTACAGCCATTAATAACAGCTATAACGGTAAACTAAAACATCAGGCATCATCCGTGACCCATAATGAACATACCTGCTAATTTTCAGAAAGATCGACCAAGTACTTTCTGAGATATGCCATGAAGAAGAAAAACCGTTACAGGCCGTTACAGCCGTTAGTAACAGTATATCGGTAAACTAAAATATTGGGCATTATTCGTGACCCATAATGAACATACCTACAAATTTTCAGAAAGATTGACAAAGTGCTCTCTGAGATATTCTATAAAGAAGAAAAAGGTTATGGGCCGTTATAGCCGTTAGTAACGTAAATAACTGTAAAATAAAACATCGTGCATCATCCGTAACCTATATTGAATATACCTGCTAATTTTCACAAAGATCGACAAGGTCCTTTCTGTGATATTCCATAAAGAAGAAAAACCCTTACAGGTCATTACATCCATTAATAACAGCAATAACGGTAAACTAAAACATCGGGCATGATCCGTGACCCATAATGAACATACCTGCTAATTTTCAGAAAGATCGGCCAAGTGCTTTCTGAGATATTCCATGAAGAAGAAAAACCGTTACAGGCCGTTACAGCCGTTAGTAACGGTATATCGGTAAACTAAAATATCGGGCATTATTCGTGACCCATAATGAACATACCTACAAATTTTCAGAAAGACCGGCCAAGTACTCTGAGATATTCTATAAAGAAGAAAAACCGTCACATACTGTTACAGCCGTTTGTAACGGCTATAAAGGGGTAAACTAAAACAACGGGCATCATCCGTGACCCATAATGAACATACCTGCTATAATTTTCAGAAAGATCGGCCAAGTACTTTCTAAGATATTCCATAAAGAAGAAAAACATTACAGGCTGTTACAGCCGTTAGTAACGGCTATAATGGTAAACTAAAACATGGGGCATGATCCGTGACCCATAATGAACATACCTACAAATTTTCAGAAAGATCGGCCCAGTAGCTTTGTCTGGAGCAAGTGGAACACATTTTGAGCACAGACGGACACACATACACACACACACACCACACACACACACACCCCACACACAGAGAGAGAGAGAGAGAGAGAGAGAGAGAGAGAGAGAGAGAGAGAGAGAGAGAGAGAGAGCATTTCTTCATTCCCATTCTAAAGTACCTCCTGTTCTATAAGAACTGGGAGTACAAACAAATCAAAGATATTGGGATCGCTTTGCATAAGACTTCAATCCTCGTTTTTTATTACCGTCTATACATTACAGTCATGAGCAATCAGTGTAATATTGGGGTGAACATTTATTGGGAGATCGTTAAAAATAAGGAAGCGAATTCATCTCAGAAAGGTACATAGTGCATCGCCACTCGGGGAAAAAACACCTGGTCCGATGATTCTCCAACCTGTACAACTTGTTGAGTTCCACTAATCAGTACGGTTTTGATCAATCAGAGTGAGGGTCCATTGATGCCGAATTGATGGTATTTCCATTGAAGCCAATTGTGTGGAAGATGACTGAAGACATTAAGAAGCAAAGGATGACTAGGCCAATCTGCTGCTCCTTCTAAAGTGCTCGCTAGCCACCTTATGACCACCTGCCAGATCATTTGCACCCGAAGACAATTTGGCTACAAGAAATGTTACTAGGAACTCTGCAGGAAAACTCTTTGTATTGCATGCCAGAAATAACAAGCGCAAATTCTCATTTTCTTTCAGACTTGTTAACCCCTGGAATGCATTACCTTCATCAGTTAAATTTGCAAAATCTGTGAATGAGTTCAAGAACCTGATCGACAAACTGCCCCAGCTAGAAGATCTATTTTATGGCTATGACGAGTAGAAACCCCATTAGGTACGACCAATCCAGATAAAAAAAATAACCAGAACCAAACCAGGAGGGGACAAATATTAGACCTCGCGGTCTAGGCGTAATCAAACGCCGTCCCTATTACTACTACTACTACTACTACTACTACTAGATCTAATCAGGGATCATTGTGGTGTTTGTTAAGTTGTGCTCCAATGAAAACGGTTGTCTGCACAGTTGTTTAGTGATAGCTAACATTGTGTGTGGGATCATGGAGATCCGTAAACAAACTCAAGACTATAAAGGAGGCCCCCATGGCCCTGTGAAGAGGAGGGTGTGTGTAATCAGGTTCAGATTTATGCTGATGTAAAATAAACGTCGACTCTCACCTTCTCCTGCCTTCCTGATTGTCTCTCCCATGACTGCCTCGCCACTGCCTTTCCCTAGCCACTGCACAGCACTTCTGCACGACCACTCAGCTTTCGCCACACCACTGCCTTTCCCTAGCCTTACCACTCCACAGCACTTCTGCACGACCACTCAGCATTCGCCACACCACTGCCTTTCCCTAGCCTTACCACTCCACAGCACTTCTGCACGACCACTCAGCATTCGCCACACCACTGCCTTTCCCTAGCCTTACCACTCCACAGCACTTCTGCACGGGAACGTCCCACTAGTCCGAGGGTTCACTAGTCCGAGGGTTCACTAGTCCGAGGGTTAGGGTTAGCGTAGTCCGAGGGTTCACTAGTCCGAGGGTTAGGGTTATGGTTAGGGTTAGAGTAAGGGTTAGGGTTAGGGTTAGAACCCTACCCTCGGACTAGTGAACCCTCGGACTAGTGAACCCTCGGACTAGTGAACCCTCGGACTAGTGAACCCTACCCTTCTGCACGACCACTCAGCATTCGCCACACCACTGCCTTTCCCTAGCCTTACCACTCCACAGCACTTCTGCACGACCACTCAGCATTCGCCACACCACACCACCAGACCACACATGCAATCATGCACTTACAAAGTAATGAAAAATCAAGAAGGGGAGGGGAAAAACAATGTCTACTTTTTACAAAGAAGAAGGAGAACAACAACAACAACAACAAGAATTAGAAGAGAAGATTGATAATAATAAAAGCAATCTGTCATTGCATAAAAGTAACGAACAAAATGTGTATGTGTGTGTGTGTGTGTGTGTGCGGGGGAGGGGGGGAGGAGGAAGTATCATATATAAGAGAAAAAAAGTGATTCGAACCCCCGTCAGCAAAAAAAAAAAAAAAGCATCCTGGATCAGGCAGATACACAACCCACTTCGCCACAGCACTTCTGACATCCCTTGTGTGACTTAGCGTTCATAAAACAAGACTTTGAGACCAGAACACAGCACTACACTGGGAAGTTTTATTCACACTTAACACAGTTTCCACGATTGACAGACAGCCAAGTGTATTTGCATGCCTTTCTTAATCATTTTAGCATCCTTAAAACGTTACTTCAACATAAACAAGATTACTAATGAAATTTGCTAGCACCAATCAGATCTATGAGTCTGCAGATTTCCGATTCCGGATGACGATAGCCTTTTTAAAGGTAAAGTCAACAGACAGTTAAAAAGGCTTTTGCCATGTTCTTTGACTTATTTTAAAACCCTAACAAATCTAACTAGTTACCGGTAAAGGTTTCTCTCCAGCATCTTTTTTGGCATGTCGCCGAACGCTGCCATCGTGGTTTTGTTGATGCTGGGATCAATGTGCAACCTCATCACTCGGCAAAAACTACATTAAAAGTATCGTTGAGCATCTCACAACAGTTACTTTTCCCTACTTTTCACGCATATTGTGAAGAATAGTAAAAAGAAAATATATGCACTGGTTTTAAATTCGGTTGCAATTGATACTATGTTGAAACATTACCAGACTCCCCAACAAGGGTCTCACCCAGCTGTGTTTTGTTCTCATAGCAACAGAGCTCTCGTTGGCTGGAACCTAGGCGGATAGGCTAATGTTTTCAAGACTCTTGTTGCCATATAATATAATTTCGTATGAATATTTTCATGATGGATCCCTTAAGCAGAGTTATCCAAAGCATGGTTATTGTAACTGATATTCTCTTAGTTTTGTAAACTGAACGTCGAGTGTACATTCTTGCACAAAAAAATAAAAGCCTGTGGTAAAGTGGTTGGAGTATGACGACCTGTTTTCATGACGTAAAAATTAGTTTTGTTTTATTTGGTCTACGCGATGTTAGGCCTAACTTTCCAAGTCGTTCCATGACAGTTTTTTTCCATTTCAGTAGGCCTAGCAGACGGGACAGGTCTTCCAGTTAGATGTTTGCGTACAGTTATGCATTGTGTGATATGTCTGTTGTCATGTCGTGTAGGTGATGTTGTAGAATATGTCTGATATTGTGTGATGCCTCTAACGTGATCCGAGTTTGTATCTGATAGTAGTTTAGCAGTCTTCTTGATGCACGACGATTGAATCAGTCTGTTGTTTACGTCGTTGGCAAGTCAATGCGCATGCTCCGTGACTAGGCTTATCACTTCCAGTGAGATTTATTAAAGCCACATATCATTACATCTCTCCTTTTTAATAGATTAATACTGTGTTCAAGAATGTTCAGTTATTCGGAACTTTTTCTGTGAATGATACAGGTAAATTTGTAGGCCTACTTCTTCTCACTTGTTTATGAATATTTGCAAAAAGTTAAAATAGCTATTTTAAAGTAATTTTAATGTCCTTTCTTTGTAGAACTTCAATCACAGAAATAACAACTGATCCAGTAAACTGTTTCTAGTCTCAAACATAGACTTCGCTCAACTTGAACAGTTCAACTTGAATGTACATCTGCAAAACTTCATAACGGCGTAATTAATGATTTATGACTAAAGTGTTTTCCCTACACTTTCAAAGGATGCCTGTTGTGTCATTTAACCTTACTGGGCCCTGATTTTGACGGCCGTGTCCCGCCCGTCAAGATGGATCTGTGAAAGCCGCCATAGACGGTCCGTGTTAGATCTATCGTTATTCTTGATATGAAAATCCCATTCCTGCAACCTAAATACAATTAATTTCCCCTAAAAGCATGCAAAAAAGCAATTATTTCTTCTATACCTTGATTTGTCCAAACAAAACCATATCCTAGTGTAAACAGTTTAGATATTTGAAGCCCAGTTTGTTTTGTTGCTTGAATCTAGATCTAGCAATATCCTTTAGGCTTTGCGTGAGAGAGAGAGAGAGAGAGAGAGAGAGAGAGAGAGAGAGAGCAATTCGTCAGTGAAAATTCAAGAGCGCAGTACTTTCCTTACCCGGAGAGCCGTGAAACGGACGGTTTGCACTTGAAATGGACGGTTTGAACGAACGGCGGAACAACGGGTTGAAAATGCGGGGTTGGCCCAGCTCCACTATGGCCACCTGCAGCCATAATTAATGATGTCACAGAAGAGTTGAGCCAGGCAGGATGTTTTAACCAGGCCAAGCAAAGATTTCAGACTTCAGACTTCTGAAAACTTTATTATCTCTTGTTAAAAGAGAAATTACATTCGTGACCGCTGCCCTGAAAGTTAAGACATACATATTTATAGTTACAAACATGACACTGAAAATTCAAATTACTTTCAAACAATAAAACATGCGTGTATAAAAAAAAAAAAGGGACTTTCATTCTTCGTCCTTTTTTGGTAGTGCAGATAAAACATGAACTCAGCCACACAAAATTATATTTACATACATGCGTGCCCACACGAGAGAGAGAGAGAGAGAGAGAGAGAGAGAGAGAGAGAGAGAGAGAGAGAGAGAGAGGTGATTTATCATTAAAAATCATTAAGATAAGACATATTCGAGACGTTTCTATTCCTCACTGCTCCAGGACATGCACAATCACACACACACACACACACACACACACACACACACACACACTCCAGCATGTATACTTCCCGCTGGCTCACAGACATACACACACGTGCACATGCTTATTATATCACAGGTGATCCACCATCTCTTCTTCTTACATGCTGTGTTTGTTTAAAAACGCAATGGATTTGAACACAATTTGTTTTTGTGAGCATCAGCTTAGCTCTGGGGACACGAAATCGTCTGCCTGATGGAAGGAGCTCATACTGTCGCGCAAGCATGTGCACACTGTCACCAACAATCGCACGAGCCTTGGCCACCGCACGCCTTTCATACAACTCACTGATCCTCTCCTGTCTCTCACCAACAATCTTACCACAGATGTTCACAACGCTATCCAAGAGTTTGCTGTTTTTTAGACTAAGATTTCCATACCAGCAAATGCATGAAAAAGTCAAGACAGACTCAATAAAACTCCTGTAAAATGTTTTAAGTATTTTTGGCTGGACATGCAGATTCCTCAATTTGCATAGGAAATACATTCTGGTTTGACATTTTTTGTATATGGACCTGGTGTGTGTATTGAAAGTGAGCTTATTGTCTAACGTTGTGCCCGGGTATTTGTATTCCTCTACCCGTTCCACTTTTTCTCCATCAATATAAAGATCAGGCACATAATTTTTCGCTTTCCTAAAATTTATAATCATCTCCTTTGTTTTTTTTTTACGTTAAGTTCAAGATAATTTTCTTCACACCAGGTGCTGAAACGCTCAACTTCATTAAAATATGTTATATCAGAATTGGAAACGTCTTCAAGGACTGTATCATCTGAGTATTTTACAACTGGCGATTCTTCTGTACCAATGCAGTCGTTGGTGTACAGAGTAAAGAGGACAGGAGAAAGAACGGTACCTTGAGGGGAACCTGTGGAACAAAAGAGGACAGATGACATGACAGATTCATAGCGCACTGACTGGGATCTGGAGATGAGGACATCTGTGATCCACACGAAAAGCCTGGGTCTGACATTTAAGGACAAAAATTTGTGCACTAAAAGATGAGGCTGGATGGTGTTAAAAGCTGATGAAAAATCAATAAAGCACGGCCGTCTTGCGCACGGGTTTCCTATCGCCGCTGCCTAAGACTTTTACCTAGTGACTTTTATTAATACTCATGCAGACAAGCACTCATACACATACAGTGCAACCCACTTTGCAAGTAAGCTTACTGGAAAGGCGTGTAGGTGTTGTCAGTCTGTAGACCTTGTCCGGAAAGGCTGTAGGTGCCAACCACGTCAGAGGGTCAGCAGGTGGAAAGATAGGGAAAGGCGCCGAGGGTTGTGGCCACGTCTGGTTGGTCTTTAGGTGGAAAGAATACTTGGCGCTGGATCTTGCCGCTATATATAATTTATTAGTTCATTGTATTTTAGTCCCTTGCGGAGTCCATTGTATTTTAGTCCTAATATATATATATATA
>JAFLJL010019063.1:27500-35000 GCA_018398815.1 Conus ventricosus
TTTGCAAAAAACATCCATTAGTACTGGGTCATAATCTTCGACCAACCGACCTATGAGTCAACAATTAGTGACAGTTATCTTTCCTTTCAGCGCAACAATAACACATAACAGATACCTAGCAGAGTTACATTTTCATGAAAATAATCTGATAACTAACAATCTAAATATTTCTTCCTAATATTATTTGCCTTCGCAATGAACGCAGCAAGTGATCTAATAATGTCTTCATTTTCTGATGTCAGTATTTTTCTTATGTTATATCTTTGCGCATTGAATTTAGTGAACAGACTACTTGTGTTTCGTAATTCATTATACTCACAACAATCGAATAAGAAATGCATCTCATCTTCGAAACCATTCGAACATAACGGGCATACCGAACTCATGATCGAATCTGAAGTAAACCACCTTTTATATAAATATAAACCTAAGGTTCTTGTTCTAAATCTGACAAGTGAGTCCCTGTGCCATTTATTAATTATTACACCAAGATATTTTTCAGGATATAATGCATCTTTAAAGGAATAGTACCAGCTGTATTTGTCATTTCCAACCACAGTGGAGTGCCAATTTTGCTTAAAACAATCAATCAGTCGCTGCTTAAATTCAGACAAAAACATTTTCTCACTACCTACCCCTTGTGCAATCCAAACAATGCCAAATCCATTTTCTGTCAAAACCTTTTTAACATCCGACACCCAATTGTACACTCCTACTTCCATTTGTCTGAAAAGCATTTCATATGCCTGTCTGCATATACGATTTAGTGGAAGTCGAGTTAGTTTTAGCCAGTATCTCACACATTTAATATAATTTCTAATAAATAAAGGATATCGGCCGGACTCTCCGTAACACATTTTATTTGATGAGTGTAAGGGTATGTTTAGAAATCTTTTTATTGCAAATGTGTGAATATTCTCCATTTGTTTATTTTCATTAAGTCCCCAAACTTCAGCACCGTATGATAACATGGGTTCTATTTGTGAATCAAATATTTTCCAGAATAAACCAGAATCAATCGAATTTAATCTTCTCATGGTGCGAAGAATTTCAATAACCCCTTTTCTACCCCTTCTAGCGACTTCTGTCCAGCCAGACATCAAGCTTAATTTGGTTGTAAAAACAATGCCCAAATATTTATATTTATTTGTTACCTTTATCTCCTCATTTCCATACCACCATATTTCAGTTGCAGAGAGATACCCTCCCTTACGAAAAACTATAATACTAGTCTTGTCTAGATTTACAACCAATTGCATTCTATCAGCTTCAGATTTAAGTACATTGATTTGATTTTGCAACCCTATAACAGTGTCCGACAGCAATATCACATCATCGGCAAATAACATCAGAAACATTTCAATTCCTCCAGAGATTAGTTGAATGCCGTGTCTTCCACGTTTTGACAACTCCACAGCAAGTTCATTGATAAAAAATGAAAATAGTAGGGGGCTTAGCACACAACCTTGCTTGACACCTCTTGGACAATTGAAATATTGTGATAATTGGCATTTATCACGTACACAGGCTAGAACGGTATTATAGATTCCTCTCAGCGCATTATACAATTTTCCATCCACACCAGATTTCCTCAGGCACTCCCATAATAGGTTTCTGTTAACCGAGTCAAAGGCCTTCCGGAAGTCAACAAACGCCACGTATAATTTCGAATTTCTGGAGAGATATTTTGAACTAAACAATACAAGGTGAAAATATGGTCAATGGTGCTATATCCACTTCTAAAACCCGCCTGCTCTTCAATAATTTGTTCTTCTCTTTCCGCCCATTTAGTAAGTCTTGAATTCAAAATACTGGTATAGATCTTGCCTAATACACTGGACAGACTTACGCCTCGATAATTATCTGGGTTATTGATGTCACCTTTTTTATGTAATGGTATTATGATGGATTTCGACCACTGAGTTGGAAATGTCCCAGACTCGAAAAGTTTGTTAAAAAGACGCACCAGAAACTCAATAACCAAATTATTTGCAATTTTTAGCATTTCATTTACAATTCCGTCTGGGCCAGCACTTTTAACCGCTTTTTAATCTTTTAATGCTTTCTTCTATTTCGCTTTTTGTGATTGGGTCATTAAACAGGGGTTCTTGTGTATTTTCATTATTCGGGTCAGTATGACTATCCTCCTCGTAAATATTATCATGAGAATTAAAAACACCGTAAAAAATGATCATGCCATTGTTTTATTGAAATTTCATTATATACTCGTGACTTTCTGTTAATCGTTCTAAGAGTTGACCAAAACGTTTTCGGGTCTCCAACTGAATCCTTTAATTTTTCTAGTCTGGAACGATCAAAATATTCCCTTTTCTCTCTCTTTAGCTTGCTATATTCCTTCCGTGCGTTTACATAAATTTGCCTTCGGTTAATAACGTCAGTCTTAGAACGCTGGTAATTTCTCAGAAGGCCCTTAACTCGTCTTTTCATTACTTCACATTCCCATCAAACCAGTCATCTTTTTGTTTTTTCTTCTTCCCCACTGTACGCACCATACATGCAGCAGCACCATACATCGCACCGGTAAACACATCTAGACATTCATCAACATCAACATCCAATCCATCGTTCGCTTGCTTCAAGCATTCCTTAAACATGTCGGATTCCAATTCATCCCTGTAAGTCTGAGTATTGTGAGAGAGAGAGAGAGAGAGAGAGAGAGAGAGAGAGAGAGAGAGAGAGAGAGGAGAGGTCGGCTGATCGATGAGAATGAGGATGATTAAGATGATGCTACGGATTTCCATTTCGGTCCGAGACTACATGACAGGGCTGTACTCTATGCTTCCTTTCATAATATATCCCGGCATCAACCAGGCCCGAGAGATACAGGCACCTGCAGTGTTGGTCAGGAAATTTGAGCAACACTCTCAGAAACGCATCCATTAAATGGATGAAACTCGACTGTGTGGTCCAAGTCTCCCCAACTAAGTCCACATGACTCAGATTCGAACCCACGACCTCCCAGCCAGGAGTACGCGATGCTAACCACTTCGCCACGGCGACTGGTTACATGCCCCATAAGTTACCCCACACGTCAGTCGCATGCCCCTTAAGTTACCCCAATACATCATCCATCTGCCCCACAAGTTACCCCAACACATCGGCCACATGCCCCACAAGTTACCCCAACATGTCAGTCAGATGACCCACAGTTACCCAAACACGTCAGTCACATGCCGAAGTTACCCCAACAAGTCAGTCACATTCCCCACAAGTTACCCCAACACGTCGGTCACATGCCCCACAAGTTACCCCAACACGTCAGTCACATGCCCTACAAGTTACCCCAACACGTCAGTCACATGCCCCACAAGTTACCCCAACATGTCAGTCACATGCCCTACAAGTTACCCCAACACGTCAGTCAGATGCCCCACAAGTTACCTCAACACGTCAGTCACATGCCCACAAGTTACCCCAACACGTCAGTCATATGCCTCAAAAGTTACCCCAACACGTCAGTCACATGCCCCACACGTTACCCCAACACGTCAGTCACATGCCCTACAGGTTACCCCAACACGTCAGTCACATGCCCTACAAGTTACCCCAACACGTCAGTCACATGCCCTACAAGTTACCCCAACACGTCAGTCACATGCCCTACAAGCTACCCGAACACGTCAGTCACATGCCCACAAGTTACCCCAACACGTC
Source organism: Conus ventricosus (assembly GCA_018398815.1). Lineage (NCBI taxonomy): Eukaryota > Metazoa > Mollusca > Gastropoda > Neogastropoda > Conidae > Conus > Conus ventricosus. Next base: position 31,176 of record JAFLJL010019063.1, read on the forward strand.
AGTCATATGCCCCACAAGTTACCCCAACACGTCAGTCACATGCCCAACAGGTTGCCCCAACACGTCAGTCTGATGACCTACAAGTCATTCGAACACGTCGGTCACATGCCCCACAAGTTACCCCAACACGTCAGCCAGATGACCCACAAGTCATTCGAACACGTCGGTCACATGCCCCACAAGTTACCCCAACACATCTGTCACATGCCCCACAAGTTAACCCTAAACGTCAGTCACATGCCCAAACACGTTGGTTACATACCCCACAATTTACCCCAACAATTCATTCACATCTACGACTCACCCAACACGTCAGTCACATGCCCACAACTTACTCCAAGACGCCCATCACTGACCCAACAAGTTACCCCAACATGTCAAATTACATGCCCCAAAAGTTACCCTCAAACTGGTCACATTCTGGCAAGTTACCCAACCCGTCGGTCACATGCCCACAAGTTACCCGAACCCATCGGCCACATGCCCCACAAGTTTAGCCAATACATCGGCCACATGCCCAACAAGTTACCCCAACCCGTTAGCCACATGCCCCACAAGTTAGCCCAATACATCGGCCACATGCCCAACAAGTTACCCCCACAACCTTTAGCACCATGCCCCACAAGTTACCCAATACAACGGCCACATGCCCCACAAGTTACCCAACCGTTAGCCACATGCCCCACAAGTTACCCCAACATCGCCACATGCCCTACAAGTTACCCCAACCCATCGCCACATGCCCACAAGTTACCCAAACGTCAGTCACATGCCAGAAGTTCCCAACATGTCGGTCACATGCCCCACAAGTACCCCAAAACACGTCGTCACCTGCCCCAAGTTACCCGACACATTGGTCACATGCCCCACAGGTTACCCCGACACATTGGTCACATGTCCCACAAGTACCCCCATACTCGGTAACATGCCCAACAGTTGCCCCAACACGTCAGTCACATGCGACATGTTTCCCCAACATGTTGTCGACATGCCCCACAAGTTACACCAACCCGTCGGTCAAAATGCCCCACAAGTTCCCCCCCATACGTCGGTCACAGCCAACAGGTTCCCCAACACGTCAGTCACATGTGACATGTTTCCCCAACATGTCGTTGCCATGCCCCACAAGTTACACCAACACTCGGTCCCATGCCCCACAAGTTACACCCAACACACGCCCGTCACATGCCCCACAGTTACACCAACACGTCAGTCACATGCCCACAGAATAACACAACGCATCGATCACATGCCCCACAAGTTACTCCTATACGTCGGTCACATGCCCCACAAGTTACACCAACACGTCAGTCACATGCTGACATGTTGCCCCAACAGTCGTTGACATGCCCCACAAGTTACACCAACACGTCGGTCACATGCCCACACTTTACACCAACACGTCAGTACATGCCCATAGAATAACACCAACGCATCGTCACATGCCCCACAAGTTTACTCCTATACGTCGGTCACATGCCCCACAAGTTACTCCTATACGTCGGTCACATGCCCCACAAGTTACTCCTATACGTCGGTCACATGCCCAACAAGTTACACCCAACACGTCAGTCACATGCTGACATGTTTCCCCAACATGTCGTTGACATGCCCCACAAGTTACACCAACACGTCGGTCACATGCCCCACAAGTTACACCAACACGTCAGTCACATGCCCCACAGAATAACACAACGCATCGATCACATGCCCCACAAGTTACTCCTACGTCGGTCACATGCCCCACAAGTTACTCCTATACGTCGGTCACATGCCCCACAAGTTACTCCTTACGTCGATCACATGCCCCACAAGTTACCCCAATGCATCGATCACATGCCCCACAGTTACTCCTATACGTCGGTCACATGCCCCACAAGTTACCCCAATGCATCGATCACATGCCCCACAAGTTACCCCAACGCATCGATCACATGCCCCACAAGTTACCCCAACACATAGGTTACATGCCTCACATCCCAATACGTCGGTCACATGCCCCACAAGTTACCCAACGCATCGATCACATGCCCCACAAGTTACCCCAACACATAGGTTACATGCCTCACATCCCAATACGTTGGTCACATGCCCCACAAGTTACCCCAACACATCAGTCACATGCCCCACAACTCATGTGAAGCATCAGTCACATGCCCCACAGAAAAACACAACACATCGATCACATGCCCCACAAGTTACTCCTATACGTCGGTCACACGCCGCAACACGTCGGCGTATCTCGTATAAGATATGACGACTTCACCGAGCTGTACATGTGCGGCCATCCAAATCAACAGAGATGCTGATCTTTACCGAGAATGAGGAACACACTAGCATCCCGTGGGAGTGGCAATGAAACAGATGTCCCCAACATGTCACTGCTTGGGCATTTCTGAAACAGCTGTTGATTTCCGTAAAGGAGATCACCAGAGCCCTAAAGTCAATGACAGACACAGCTGGGGGGATGAGAAACAAAAGCTCACTGCCTAAGGTTTAAGATTTCAAAGCAGCTGACAACATCCTCCATCTTCATCCCAAATGAACGTCCCACATTCCCTATCAGTGCAGGCTGGGGGACGTCAATTCAAGAACAGGACCAGGCGTCCAACACTCGTAGGAGTAAGACCTTCGCCAGAAGACCACTGGCATTGATATGCCTAACCATCTTGAAGAGCACGATCAAAACTAGGTAGCAGCAATGTGACGTCGACAGATAAAAGGCATTCATGAATTATGACCTGGATGAGGCCCGGTCCACTGACAGTGTAAGGAATCTGGTGCATTATGGCTGTGGGAATCACGAGTGGCCGAATCACGACTGTCAGTATGTGATGGCAACACCTGGTGTTCTCTCTCTCTCTCTCTCTCTCTCTCTCTCTCTCTCTCTCTCTCTCTCTCTCTCTGTGTGTGTGTGTGTGTGTGTGTGTGTGTGTGTGCAAACATGAAATCAGGTAAGTTTTACTGACAACAAGCTCTCTCTCTCTCTCTCTCTCTCTCTCTCTCTCTCTCTCTCTCTCTCTCTCTCTCTCTCTCTCTTGCGTGATAGCGCGCGTCAAGCGTCTCTCTCTCTCTCTCTCTCTCTCTCTCTCTCTCTCTCTCTCTCTCTCTCTCTCTCTCTCTCTCCCTCTCCCACCCCCCTCTCTGTCTGTGTGTGTGTGTGTGTGTGTGTGTGTGTGCAAACATGAAATCAGGTAAGTTTTACTGACAACAAGCTCTCTCTTTCTCTCTCTCTTTCTCTCTCTCTCTCTCTCTTTCTCTCTCTCTCTCTCTCTCTGTCTCTCTCTCTCTCTCTCTCTCTCTCTCTCTCTCTCTCTCTCTCTCTCTCTCTCATGCTGCCAGTCTAGCTCAGATTATCCAGGGGTTCTAGCTGACTCAACACTAACTTTAAATTAAGTTTGCTAGCCTCAACCTGGCTATTGTGCCAATATTCAACTTTTCCACATCAACCAATACAACAAACCCATCTCCCCAACAAATAAAACAAAACCGTACAAAATTGACCCCTGATTAACAATTCAACAACAGCTGCCATCCGAAAAGCGAAGTCCGGAAGTCCCTGTCTGCAGCTTCCAGTCCTCCCAGACCTAGTCCCCCCCGTCCAAGTCCCGCCGGAACAGTCGCCCCAAGTCTCGCCGGATCTGGACAAGAGTATCCTGCTTACGCCTCTTGCCACAGAATCTCCCCCCCCCCCCCCCCCCCCCCCCTCTCCTCTGTCTGAGCCTCAATTCAGTGGCTCAGACATAAACCAAATACAAAGGGAACATTCTGTCCCACACACACCAAAATACATTTACCTAAATATCTCAACAATATTTACACAAA
>JAFLJL010019063.1:40000-49945 GCA_018398815.1 Conus ventricosus
TCATTGCGTTTAAGCAACACCAAATCACAACTTTACAAATGAACCTTCTATTAAAAAATAATCAACAATTTCTGACTCTCCCCACATTTTCACCAACAAAGACAATGAACGAGACAAGACAAGGAGCGCGCATTTGAGGGCGTAAAGGGGCAGTATCCCCCCTTCCCACTAGAAAACCTTACCACCGGCCGTCCGCCGAGGTCGTCGTGCTACTCGTCTATGCCACTGCAAACGAACAAATAATGTGAATATAAACGAAATACATTTACAACTGAGAGGGGGGAAACTCTTCAACTAGTCAACCGGATGAGCGACATGACTTCTGGGTCATTACAGAAGGAAAACAATACAAAAGTGCTGAATTGCCCTTCAGAACTCAGACAATTATACAATAAATATTAGGTAAAGTTACCCTCAAAGACTGACATGTGAATGACGGAAGGCTCGAAAACCCCAGGAAACTTTAACTTACAAGGATCCATCACTACAATTTCAGAATACGGCACTTAAAATATGAAATTATCTTCAGCATTTCCTGACGAAATATGTCAGCTGACACCGACTATACATGGAAAGTATTTCACCCAACCTTTCCTAATAAAATTACAACGCACAAAAACTACACCCTCTAACGCAACAGAAAATACCAACCACAAATACTGGTCGTACCAACGGTAGGTGGTGGGGAGAAGAAAAATGGAGACTCCTGCCCCGACTCAACGAAGAGTGGACAGGCCGACTCCAGGGCTGGACTCGGTCCCAAATGAAGGAGAAGACCAGCGTTGGACAAGGATGTCCAACAGGAGACACCAGCTGGGAGAAGACTGCGCGCGCACACACACACACACACTCACACACCTATGCAACAGAGAGAGAGAGAGAGAGAGAGAGAGAGAGAGAGAGAGAGAGAGAGAGAGAGAGGAGAGAGAAGGAGAGAGAGAGAGAGAAGGAGCGGGAGAGCTTTCACTCTCTCTCTCTCTCTCTCTCTCTCTCTCTCTCTCTCTCTCTCTCTCTCTCTCTCCTCTCTCTCTCTCTCTCTCCATGGTGTGTGTGTGTGTGTGTGTGTGTGTGTGTGTGGTGTGTGTGTGTGTGTGTGTGTGTGTGTGTGAGTGTGTGTGCGCGCGCGCGCGCGCGTGTGTGTGTGTGTGTGTGTGTGTGTGTATGTGTGTGTGTGTGTGTGTGTGTGTGTCCTAGATAACATTTTTTCAGCAATTCTAAGCGCTAGTGAACCAGATTGTGCAGAATAGTGAGAAGTAGTGAGACCTACTATTACAAAATTGACATGTTCTCTGAAAGCGTATTCACGAACAACAACTGCTTTGCACGGTCAGGTTAAAAGAAAAAGGATGACATGATACTGCATGTTCTGTTTGTGTGAGTGTTGTACGTTGCTGTGTAGCAAAGCGTGCAGACCCCATCCCTCGTTGGTCTGATTTCTAGAGAGATGAGCATAAAATATAGTTGGTATGCTCGCTCGCTCGCTCTCTCGCTCTCTCTCTCTCTCTCTCTCTCTCTCTCTCTCTCTCTCTCTCTCTCTCTCTCTCTCTCTCTCTCTCTCTCGTGCTGCATCTACAATACTACTACTACTACTACTGTTACTACTACAAGTACAACTGCTGCTGCTGCTGCTGCTGCTACTACTACTACTGCGACGATGACGACGACGACTATTGCTTCTACTGCTACTTTTACTACTACTACTGCTACTGCTACTACTACCGTTGCCACCACCACCACCACCATCACTATCACCACCACCACCACTACAACTATTTCTACGACGACTACTACTACTACTACTACTACTACTACTACTACTACTACTACTACTACTACCATCACCACAATGGCTATTGCTACAACTAGTACTACTACTACTTCTACTGCAACCATTACTACTTCTACAGATACCACTACTACTACTACTACTACTACTACTACTACTACTACTACTACTACTACTACTCATCACAGGATTTGAAACCAATAAGGAATGGAGAGCGAGCGTTCCATTGTTGTTCGTCCTTCGATTTCGAAGATGACCATGACTTCAATCTCAGATGGAAGATCGCTGAGGGTGGGTCCGCAGGTGGCTGGTGAGGCCGATCTGGGCCCGGAAGGAACGCCCACATGTGGGACACATGTGGGTGGGTGCTACAGTGGAGGTGGGGGTAGCTCTGGCCTTGCGTGCGGCTCGCTTTCTCTCGGCTTCTGCTGTGCGTCTCTTCTCTACTACACACATCACAGGATTGAAAACCTATAATGAATGGAGAGCGAGCGTTCCATTGTACTAGCTTACATGCACGCACGCACACACACACACACACACACACACACACACACACACACACACACACACACACACACACACGAACACACGCACACGCACACACACACACACACACACACACACACACACACACACACACACACACACACACACACACGCACGCACGCACGCACACACACACACACACACACACACACACGCACACGCACACACGCACACACACACACACACAGGAGACGTATGCGTGCCAGTCGGTAATCTTTCTGCCCACACAGAGCCCCCCACCCCCACCCCCCACCCCGCTGGAAATTGTTCGCTCTCCTCTATATTCCTAGCATTAAAAACCTTAAAATATTCAAGCCATTCCTTCTTTGTGGTTTTGTTACTTGACTGTCTTTTCTTACCGAGACCAAGATTTACGTTAACTTTTCTCCAGAACTCTTTAGCATTTGTTATGTTGTCTGTCAGGAATTTTGCTGTAAGGGAATTAAAACTTACTCGTTTTTCTCTGAATATTTTGTGGTAATCGCTTCTGGCTCTAACAGCACTTTGTTGATCTGGTATTGATTTAGTTCTTTTAAATCGATGCATTTTTGCTTTCGCCTTTCTCTTATTGTTATAGCATTCTTTATCAAACCAGCGAGCCTCCCTTTTGTTGTTATCAATTTTGACTTTCTTTATCATACATTGACTGGATTTTTGTAGGCAGTCAACGAATTCATTTAATGTCATGTTTATGTCTAAGTGTGTTAACGCTTGTGCTCTTTTCATTTTATCATGAGAGTGAGGAGTTTGTAATGAATCTGAAAATACACCAACCTTTTCGTCTTCCCGTAGCATCTTATCCATCCATTGTTGTTTTTGTCTCATCATGCTGTTATCAGGAGTTTTGCATGAGCTCCATTTGAGCGTTAGGGTTACTGGTAAATGGTCTGATTCGATACAGTTGGTGTCAACAGTAATGTCAGACAAAAAATCTTCACGAATCAATCCATTTGACAGAATAAAATAGCCCACTGTACTTGAACCGGCTTTGGAAATATGTCACACAGTCGTCAAATCCATATTTTTTCAGTCCGTTTAGAATAGAACACTTCAGGACATCACATAATAATAATAAATGGTTCCCAAATCCATTCAAAACTACGTCTTGGGATGATCGTGGAAAGATATTGTCCTCTTCATCACCATGACGCAAATAGATTGTCACATTCTTGCCATTTTCCTGGCCTGTACGGGCATTAAGTCACCAGCCATGAGGATACAAAAATCATTTCTGGTGCTGAATAAATCAGCTACACAGTGCTCAATGATGTCTATTCCGATTCCATTATATATATGATTGATCATACACAGGAGAGTCACGCGGTGGAATATAAACGAACAGACATATAATACATTTATCTAGTTTGAATAAGTCTTTCGAAATTTCGAGAACCACGAAATTAGGGTACCTGATGTTAATCTGTCTGACATACTTAGCAAGACAACGTTTAATGAGAACAACAACTCCTCCACTTCGTCTTCCTTGTTTTGTCAACTTTTTGCCTGGAGAAGTGAACGTTTTGAAATCTTTAAGCGCATGGAATTCAAAACCTGTGTATATGTATGTTTCAGTCAAACAAAATAAGTCAAAAGTATTTAGATAACTGATAAAGTCACTGATTTCCAGTTTAGGGACTAATACAGCCACATTCAAATTCAGTATCTTTAACGGTACCTGAGCTGTTCCTGTGGGCAGGCCTCGTCATTTCCACATCCACATCACTGTTCTGTCCCATACTGACCATGTCGTCCTCATCAGAAGAGGGAGGGGAGTCCTCTGGTTTATCACTGCTGCTCTCTGGGCGGTGTGTTGATGATTGGTGGGCTGGATATAACCCCGTCCTCTACCACGACCAAAGCCTCGAACTGTCTGCGCACTGTCGGTGTTTGTGTGCTTTGGATGTCTGTCAGCTGGAGACGTGTTGTCGTCGTTGTTAGTACCGGCAGTTGTGAGACGTGCTTGTTTATAAGCAGTATTACTGTGCTGACTGATGCGTTGTTCGTGGCTGTTGTGTTTGCTGTATGCCCGCGGTGTTTTGGATTGGATGAGTTAACTGATGGGTGATCCAAATCACGGCGAGAAGACACTGCCTGTGGGGACCCTCTGACCTCGGTTGAAACTGTCGGGATGTGTCGCGTAGGTTGTTCCCATGTTGATGTCTCGTACCGCTGTCCGTCTGCCAAGTCCTCGGTTGTCGTGACTGCGTCGGCCTCCTCCCTGTTTCTGGAGGTCGAAGACATAGGTGCCCCTGTCTGTCACAAGCGTGTCGTTGCGTAGTCTGGCTCTTAACCCGTCATTACGTATTTGGTTCATCAGGGGTGCCAAACTGGTGCGCTTCTGTCGTACAGTGTGGGAAAAGTCCTCCCGTACATACACAGGTGACTGGGTGTCTCTGAGTACTCTGACTGGCTGAGGACCTTGTCTCGTTGTTTCAAAGACTGGAATCGTACCAGAATGGCGACCCCGCAAGACGTGTTTGCTCTATGTTCATTCGCTCTCTCACTTTCATGTCATAGTAAATCAAGTGTCTCATTCGATTCCCATGACTCCTGTGTCACCCCTGCAGAGAGGCCAAAGAAAGGAGATTATACGTCAATAATGGTCGTCTATCGTTTTGTGTTTTGCCAATTTTCTTGTTTCATCCTCCAGGCGGGAACATAATACGATTTTTAAACTGTCACATGCATCTTCGATAGCATCATGTTCCAGACGTAGCAATTCTGGTTTATTCTATTTCAGTCAGCTTGTGGTATTAGATTTCTCATGTATCAAGACATTTGTCGAGGTGTGCTTTTACATTTGTTTTTTCTGTTCAAAATGGAAATCTTATTGTCAGTGTGTCCACGGTACGAGGAAAAGTTGGTTGATGGCATGAAGAGGAGATCAAATTGCTGTTGCCGTTACTGTCTTCACCTGGGCGTTCCTCCGTCACTGTGTTTTCCTCCTGTTTTTGAATACGTGGCAGGTTGGGTTCGACTCCGGCTTAAGTTACATGAGCTGTAGTGTAGCCATGGGATGGGAGAACAGTAAAAAGCTCATTTGTCACCGGTTAACCAGTTTCGACGGGTGTGACTCCAGAATGTGCTTTTTATGATCTCTTAGGGTCATTCAGTTCGGACTCTCCAGCGCGCTGTCGGTGGTCAGGGGCACCACCACCACCACAACACAGCACAAAGAGGGGCCCGCACAGCGAATTCACCTGCAAATTTGCCCACAAAAACTTTTTTTCTTCTCCTACCCCTGTCTTTATCTATCTGTAGTTCTGTCATCGTCCTGTGTTTACGATCGTCTTGACGATTACTACACGATCCTGGCCGCTGCTGAATTCGGACAACACAAACAACGGCCTTTCCCCACTGGGGGAGGAAAAAATTAAAAGAATAGGCGCTTAACATTTTTACCCCCTGCAATTACAAAAAAGAGAACACGTGGGTACAACACGCAGTGTGTGGCGGATTACAACACACCGCGCGGTGGCTAAAAATAACTTCCACCGCCAGTTGCGCGGGGGAGGAGGAGTTTGGCACGGCAGACGGTTTTTGTGTTCTGCGTGTCGCGCATCACAGGCATTTTGCGTTTGCATTTCCATATAGGGGGAGGTAGGTGACGGTAATACCCCTTGCTGGCTCGGCGGCGTAGAGATTTGGGCTGGCGGCGTCACCTGACCAGGTTAAACTTGAAATTATGGTTGCAATCGCAAGAACCTTCTTGAATTGCGAAAAAAGACGTTTCGCCATTTTTCCTGCCTGCCGCACAAGAGGTAGTTTTTGACTGCTTCGGCGTGACTCTGTGTTTTATTGTGTTGTTATTGTGTGTGATTTAAGTTAGGAAAGCGTTGTGGCTTTTTACTTTGTGAAGTGATTTAATTGTCTCAGATAGCATTTTATTTCAGAGAAGAAAAGATTTATGGTAGCCCTTTTCCACAGAATTAGCACAGGAATTAGAGGTTCAACGCTGCACATCAAGCTCTGTTGGATTATTTATTCAAGAAACGCCTCTTATTATCCAATCATGAGTATGAACTACTCCAAACTACCAATAATCAGTCATCTACTGCAATTTACATTGACCACCCTCCTTGCTTACAATTGGACTGAGGAAGAAGAAAGTTTGCTGTTGCATGAATATTTTGTTTACTTTGAAAAATGAAGATGTTGTTTACCAAGCTCAACGCATGGAGCAGAAAATGCCAAAAACCCAAAAGAAATCTTGAGCTTTTATTCAAGAAAGGGAAGGTTACAATCAAAAAGAGCAGGAAAGGAATTTTCTACTCCAGCAGCAACTCATGAATATTTCTTGAAACAAAGCTGACATTGAAAAAAAATACAAGAGAGGTATTTACAGATTGCCTTTTTAAAACACTGAAAGTGAAGATGAAATCATCTTGTCACGAGTTTGTCACGAGGCCTAGACGTTCGACCCACCTGGGGTGGCGGAATTACTTATTTGTTTATTGTTCGTTGCTGTTGTCGTGTATCGTCCCTTGGGTGGCTTTTGTTTGGTGCAGTTGCACCGTGGTTGGGTTCAGTTCAATTCGTTGCTTTTCTCTCTCTCTCTCTTATTCCACGCCCGTGCTATTCATCGCAAGTTCAGGGTGGCGGTACCTTTTCTTCGAACTTTGTCTATCGGCTCTGCCTGTCTTTTTTTACCTGTCGCAGTGCTTCGTTTTCTTTAGTTGAAGTATGCTCATTGATGACGCAGCATGGACATGTTGCCGCCTGATGAGGGAGGTTAGTCTTCACTCGAGCGGAAGATTGTCTCTGGGGGCGCCTGCTCCAGTCCGGGTTCTTTACCTATCATCGAGAGGAGTAAGTCAGTACTTTCAATTCCTGCAGACGGCCTGTAGGAGGAGGGACATCATCACTTCTATTTTTCCGCATTTCTCTTGTCATCTCGACTGGACAGAGGGGTAGGAGTGAGTCCTTTGACCCGCCTCTTTCGGGGTCACACGGGTAGCTGGTAAAGCATCAGTTTCGTGGGCTGTTTGTTTTGATTTGATGTTCGTTAGCCGGCCTTAGTCTTCGTTTGCGCATTTTTCTTTTGTTTTCGAAATTGTAAGAGAATATTGTTGTGAGACCTTTTTCTCATGGTTAATTCATTTTAACATGGCCATTCTAAATTATTTCCAAAATTCTTTTCCTGTTTATGTATCGTGGTTGATTGCGTAAGTCGGTGGGGGAGAAGGGAGAGAACTGGTTGATTCAGGGTGGGAACTTGCTTGGTCTCGCTCGTCCGCCTGTCACATCTCCGGAACTTTTTTATTTTCTCGGCCACGTCTGTTTGTGTGTGCAAGGGAACGAGTTTTATGTTCACGAGAGTGGTAGCATGATTTGTCGTTTCGGTGTGCGTGGTTGGAAATTTGGTTATTTTGAATTGTGTTTATAAAATGTGTCAGTTGTGCCAATGAATTATTATTTGCAAATGTTAGTGGCACGTTAATTAAGCGTGGTTCGTGTGTTGATTTTTTTCCTAAGGAAGTGAACGTTTTATGCGTGGAGTGAGAGAAGAGTGAAGATAATTATATCTGTTTTATAACTGTTGATTTATTGCAGATCTTTTACTGCATCGTGTGAGTAGACTTGATTCGATGGATTTTCTGTGTGCGTTGAATACACTCCCTTAGCCATCATGCGAGAGTGGCTAAAGACTTGAAGCAATGGTAGACGGTATGTGGCAGGGTTCAGTACCCTTATTCTTCTCTTCCTTTTCTTTCCTCCTCTTCGACTTCCTCCTGCTACGCTCCCCTCCGTGGGCTTCCTGGGAGCACGATCTGGTTGGTGCACGTACTGGGTCGAGCACGTTCTGGTTGAGACACGGGACGGGGATGGTGCCACACGCTTGAATCGAAGGGCACGCTTGGTCGGGATTCGAGGGTGGTAGAGAACGCCCGCCGTGTTCCCACTTGCAGTAGACTCTCGGGAACCCACAAGGCGGTGGCCCAGCTCCAGGACCTCAGTAACAGCTAGTCCCCCCCCCCTCGGGACTCGATCTCTTCAACTGCCGAGCTGTCAAGGAAGTCGAGGGTTGTCGGCTTTTGAGAGACTCCCTGCGTTGAACCAACCCGGCTCGGAGCACTAGTGCTGACAGGGTTGCTCCAGCAGATCGACAGAAATGGGCAGGGGTGTGCACGCACTCCATGGTGTTAGGAAGGGTCAAATGCTGGAAAATTTCCTTATATTGTGTATTTGTCATATGTGCTGGAATGCTGTAAGTGTGATCATGTGCGTGTATGGCGAAATACTTATTTATAATCGTGCATGTTGTGGGTGCGGGATGGCTTGATTGTGATTGTGCATCGTTGTGTGCGTTGGAGTGCTTGATCGTGATTGTGCATGTTGTGTGCGTTTGGAGTGCTTGTCGTGATTGTGCATGTTGTGTGCGTTGGAGTGCTTTATTGTGATCGTGCATGGTGGTGTGTTGGAATGTTTATTTTGCTGGTGTGAATAATGGGGTGTTGTATCGTAATCTTTATTGTGTGGTCTCTTGCGGAGCGTGTGGGGTCAGTCACTCCCTTCACTCCCACCTAGACCGATCCTGTCAGGGCAGACCCAGGGGTCGTCGTGACAATTGTGGGGGCTCGTCGGGATGTGAAGGGTCTGGCTGTCTCTCTCTCGTTTCGCGGAGTACTGTTTAGTTTTGTTGTTTTGTATATGTTTAGTCAGTTGTGTGTTTGTTCGTGGGTGGTTGGCTGGGTGACTCTAGAGTGAGGGAGTCTTGTTGGTGGCCTGAGGGAATTCCGGCGTGACTCGGGGGTCGAGGTGAGACCAAGAGGAGTCGACCGCTTCAGACTCTTCGCGGGTACCTCACGCAGGTACGGCGTAAGTCTTGCCTCTGTTGCGCTCAGTCTTCCATTCTGTTTGTATTTAGCCATTCTTGTTTTTTTTTTTCTCTACGGGTTGTTGAGTACAGGGGGTTGTATCGGACGTAGTGTTTTTTTTTTTTTCCTCTCTCGGATTCCCGTCTGCTAGGTTTTTTTTTTGTTTTTTTTTTCGGCCAGCCCCACGCACTGTTGTCGTGTGTAGAGCGCGGTGTTGCCAGAGTGGGGGCAGCGGAATAGTTTTTGTTTTGTTTTTTTTTTTCGGTGAGCCCACCGCACTGTTGCTCGTGCTGTAGAGCGCGGTGTTGCCAGAGTGGGAGCAGCCGGAACTTGTCCGCACACACGCACACACACACATACACACATATACACGCCCTAAAATATTGTTTTTTTTTCTCTAGTGGAATTGTTTTTCCCCTGTATTTGGAAAAACTGTAGGATATTGTTGTATGGCGACGTCCGGCGCTGGTGGTGTGGCGACGCGTGCGTCGAAGAAGAAGGGTATTCAAAATGTTACTGTAGTCCCTATATTAGTACAGTACTTCGACTCGGTAACTTCTACCTATTCCAGTGCTGTAGCAGGTAGTCCAGTGAGTACTTTATACCTCTTCGCTGGGGGTCTCCTGTGAGACCCGACTGGCACTTCGCTCGGAAGCGTCAGAGTATAGCGAAGAATGTGGGTTCTGTTGAGTCGCAGAGACCGAAACCTTCCTCTCCAGGTTCCTCGTAAGGGGCATGCCAGAAGACTTTCTTATGGGAAAGTCGGACCCCAAAGGGGCGGGTCGAGGTCAT
>JAFLJL010019064.1:0-39105 GCA_018398815.1 Conus ventricosus
GATTGGGGTTTTTGTCGTTGTATTCTGTGAGTTGGGGGTTTTCTGGGTTTTGGGACTCTGTGCTGAGTTGTGCAGTACTGTACTGTGCTGTGTGGTTGTGCGAGTGTACTTGACTGTGGGGTGTGCAGGAGTACTGTACTGTGCGAGTTGTGCAGTACTTACTGTGCTGATTGTGCAGGTTTTTTGGGGTGTTGTGCAGGTTTTTAAGGGTGGTTTGCTGGTTTTGGGGTTTGGTGGGGTGGAAGGGTGTGTTGGGCTGTCTGTACTGTCTGAGTTGGCATTACTACTGTGCTGAGTTGAGTCTGTACTGAGGTTGTGCAGTATTTGTTGGTTGTGCATTCCTTTGTGTTTTTTTAAATGACTTGCTGATTGAGATTGTTGGGTTTTCCGTCTGTTCTGTATTGGGAGTTTGCTGTTATTACTGGGTGGTTGCTGTACTGTGCGGTGTGCTGTGTTGTCAGTTTTCTGTGTGTGTACTGTACTGTCTGGTTAGTCTGGTTTGTGAGTTGTGTACTGTATTTTCTGGAATTGTGCAGTTTTACTGTCTGTGCTGAGTTGGGCTGTCTGTGCTGGGTTTGTATACTGACTTGTGCGGGTGAGTTTTGACTGAGTTTGTTCTGCTTTGGGAGTTGCTGTGTGTTTGGAGTTTGTTTGTGGGTTGTGCAGTTGTATTTAGGGTGTGGTACTGTACTTGTGTTTTCTGTTTGATTTTACTGGGTTGTGGCAGTACTGTTGTGTGAGTTGTGCAGTCTGTACTGTGCTGAGTTGTGCAGTAGTCTGTGCTGGTTGTGTATCTGTACTTGTGGGAGTTTTTTGCTAGTTGTGCAGTACTTGGGCTGTACTGTAGTGTGTCGTATGTAGGCTGAGTTGTGCTGTACTGACTGGCTTGCTGAGTTTTGTACTTGTGTGTTGTCGTTGCGTTGTGCTGTTTGTTGTGATTGCAGTACTGTAGTGTGTTGGTCTGTTTGTGGTTGTGGCAGTTGCTGTACCTTTCGAGTTGTGTACTGTGAGTGTGTGTGTATGTGTTGTGTGTTGTGGGTACTGTGTGTTGGGCAGTACTTACTGTGCTAGTGTCGTTTGTACTGTGTGCGTTTGGCATTACTGTACTGTGCTGAGTTGGCAGTACTGTACTGGGTTGTGTTGCGCTTTGAATGTGGAGTTGTGCAGTATGTACTGTTTTGGAGTTGGCAGTCTGTCTTGTGGTTTGTGGGTGCGATTTTTTGGTGTCTGGGTTAGTACTGTCTGTTGTGCAGTTGTGCTGTAAGGGGGTGACTGGTGTCAGTACTGTGGGGTGGGTACTGTGCTGATTGTTTTTTTGGGAGTTGAGTACTGTCTGGTTAGTAGTTGTTGGTGTTTGTGCAGTACTACGTCTGGTTGTGCAGTCTCTGCTGGGTGTGTATTCTGGCTGTGTGGGTTTTTTATTTATTTGCGTCTGTTTGCTGGTGAGTTGTGGTTTCTGTTGTTGGGTCAGTACTGTCAGTTTGGGTCTGTACTCTGTCTGGTGTGTGAGGGAATGTACTGTCTGGTTGTGGTCAGTCTGTCTGTCTGTTTGCAGACTGTACTTGTGGTTGTGCAGTACTGTTTGTACTGTGCTGAGTTGTGCAGTCTGTACTGGGTTGTGAGTACTGACTGTGCTTTGTTGTGCAGAGCTGTGTGTGTTGCAGTATTGTACTGTACTGTGCAGTTGTGCAGTACTGTATGTGTGTTGTGCAGTACTGTACTGTGCTGGTTGGTGTGTACTGTTTTGCGGTTGCAGTACTGTGGTGAGTTGCAGTACTGTTTAGTTGTGAGTTTATAGTTGGGGTGGGTTTACTTGTGCTGTTCAGTTTGTCTGCTGTGTGTTGTGCAGTACTGTTGTTGTGAGTTGCAGTACTGTTTTGTCTGTTGGGCTGTTTTGGAGTGTCTGTGGTTGTGCGGTGTGGTTTTGTTGTGAGTTGTGCATTTGCTGCAGTTGTGCATACTGACTTGGCTGAGTTGTGCAGTACTGTACTGTTGGGGTTTGGGTGTGCAGTACTGTGTATTGGTTATGGTTGTGTGTGTTAGGTCTGTGTTTTGGCTGTTGTATTTCTTGGGACTGTTTGGTTTCGGCTTCTGTTTGGTGCAATGTGACTGTCGTCGTGCTGTTGCTGGTTCTGCTGTACTGTTGTAGTTTGCAGTGTTCGGTTGTGTGTGTATACTGATGGTGTTGTTTGCTGTCTGTGGTGCTGCTGTCGTCTATGTACTTGTGCTGGTGTGTCTGTTGGTCTGCTGTGGTGTTGTGCAGTCGTGTACTGTGCTGAGTTGTGCAGTCTGTCGTGCGATTGTTCTGTACTGTGTGCGGTTGTGTGGTCTGTGGCGGCTGAGTTGTGCAGTACTGTACTGTGCTGAGTTGTGCAGTACTGTACTGTGCTGTTGTGAGTTGTATTTCTGTTGTGTTGGTCTGTACTGTGCGGAGTTGTTTCAGTACTGTATGTAGTTGTGCAGTACTTACTGTGGAGTTCGTACTGTCTGTGCTGTTGTGCATACTGACTGACTTGCTGAGTTGTGCAGTGTATGTACTGTTTGTCTGAGTTGTGCTGTACTGTGTGTGCAGTTGTGCTGTATACTGTACTGTGCTGAGTTGTGCAGTACTGTACTGTGCTGAGTTGTGCAGTACTGTCTGTGCGTTGTCTTTGTAGTGGAGTTTGCTGATTGTGCTGAGTTGTGCAGACTGTTTGACTGGGTGGGAGTGTACTGTATCTGAGTTGTGTGTTCTGTACTGTACTGTTAGTCTGATTGATCGGCTGTTCTGTTACTGTGCGGTGTGCAGTACTGTGCTGTGCTGATTGTGCAGTACTGTACTGACTGTGCTGAGTTGTGCATACTGTACTGATTGATTGTGCGTGCTGTGCTGTGGTATTTGTGGGTGGACTGTACTGAGTTGTGAGTTGTCGTACTGATGTGCTGTGAGTTGTGCAGTACTGTTGTAGTTGCTGATTGCGGTGTTGTCGTAACTGTACTGTGCTGAGTTGTGCAGTACTGTACTGTGCTGAGTTGTGGTACTGCGTTGGTGTGAGTTGTTGTCTGTGCTGGTGTGCAGTTTGTGGTTAATGTTTGCAGTTGGTCTGTGCTGTTGTGCAGTCTGTCTGTACTGGTTGTGCAGTTGTACTGTACTGTGCTGAGTTGTGCAGTACTGTAGTGCTGAGTTGGTCTGTACTGTCTGTGATGTGCAGTCTGTCTGTCTGTTTGTAGTTGTCGACTGTACTGTGCTGACTGTGCAGATTACTGTGCTGGTTTGAGTTGTACTGTACTGTGCGAGTTTGGACTGGTACTGTTGTGGTGTTGTACTGTTGTGCTGTTGTGCAGACTTGCATGTGGTGGTGCGTACTGTACTGTGCTGTAGTGTATGCGTCTGACTGTTGCAGTTATGACTGACTGTTTGTGCAGTACTGTGGTGCTGAGTTGTCAGTATGTACTTTGGAGTGTGCAGTACTGTACTGTACTGTTAACTTAGTTGGAGTTGATTGTTGGCTGAGTTGTGCAGTACTGTACTGTTGTGCGAGTGTGCGTACTGTACTGTACTGTGCTGAGTTTGTGCATCTTACTGTACTTGTGAGTTAGTGTGCGTATGTCTGATTGCTGATTGTGCAGTACTGTACTGTGTGAGTTGTGCGTTAGTATGTGCTGAGTTGTGTTTATGTCTTGCTGGTTGTGCAGTTACTGTCTGTGTTGTGTCAGTACTGTACTGTGCTGAGTTGTGCAGTACTGTACTGTCTGGCTGTGCAGATGTTCAGTCTGTATGTGCTGATTGTGCAGTACTGACTGTGCTGATGTGTCTGTACTGTCTGTTGGTGTGTACAGTACTGTGCTGAGTTGTCATACTGTACTGTACTGTGCTGAGTTGTCCAGTCTGTACTGTGCTGAGTTGTGCAGTATGTACTGTGCTGATTGGCAGTACGTACTGTGCTGTTGCAGTACTGTACTGTACTGTGAGTTGTCTGTACTGTCTGAGTTGTGCAGTCGTATGTACGTTGTGCAGTACTGCCTTGTACTGTGTGAGTTGTCGTTCGTCTGATTGTGTCTGTTGTACTTCTGTACTGGTACTTGTAGTGGGGTTGCTGAGTTGTGCTAGTTTGTGGGTTTGTACTGTACTGCGACTTGTGCAGATGGTACTGTACTGTGCTGAGTTGTGCAGTACTGTTTGTGCTGAGTTGTGCAGTACTGTACTGTGCTGGTTGGGAGTGACTGTGTGGTCTGTCTGTACTGTGGAGTTGTGCTGTACTGTCTGTTGCGAGTTTGTGAGTACTGGTGCTGAGTTGTGCAGTGCTACTGTACTGTGCTGGTGTGCAGTACTGTACTGTGCTGATTGTGCTGACTGTACTGTCTGTGTGAGTATGCTCGTGGTGGTGCAGTACGACTGGCGAGTTGTGCAGCTGTCGCTTGCTGGTTGTGCTCTTACTGTTCGTCTGAGTTGTCAGTACGTACTGTCTGGTTTTTGTGAGTATTTGTCGAGTGTGTGCGTTGTGCAGTATACTGTACTGTGCTGAGTTGTGCAGTACTGTTTGTGCTGAGTTTGCAGCTGTACTGTGCTGAGTTGTGCAGTACTGTACTGTACTTGAGTTTGGAGTCGTACTGGTGCTGAGTTTGGCAGTAGGTTTTGGGGTACGTACTGTGCTGGAGTTTTGCAGTACTGGGTGTGAGTTGGTACTGTGCTGTGGAGTTGTGCTGTCTTCTGTCTGTGCTGAGTTGTGCAGTACTGTACGTGCTGGTTGTGCAGTACTGTATGGTGGTTGTGGTACTTACTGTTGTGTGTGTGTGTTTGTTGTGCGTGGTCTGTGCTGTGTGGGTGTCTGCTGTGCTGATTGTGAGTACTGGTGCTGATTGTGCAGAGTACTGTGCTGATGGGATGTGGACTGATAGTTTTGGTTGTGGAGTGTGTGGTGAGTTGTGCAGTACTTCTACTGTGCTGGTTGTGCAGTACTGTACGTGTGGTTGGTACTGTCTGTTGGGTATGTACTGTCTGAGTTGTGCAGTACTGTACTGTACTGTGGGTTGTGCAGTACTGGACAGTGCTGTGGTGGGATGGCTGAGTTTGCGTACGTACTGTTGTGTAGCATCGTACTGTTGGAGTTGTCGTACTGTACTGTGCTGAGTTGTGCAGTACTGTACTGTACTGTGCTGGTTGTGTCAGTACTGTATCTGGCTGAGGTGTGCTGTACTGTTGTGTGTTTGCGTGCGTACTGTACGTCTGGCTTGTAGTTCTGATGTACTGGTACTGGCTGTTGTGCAGTACTGTCTGTACTGTGTGAGTTGGCAGTACTGTTACTGGTGATGATGCAGTACTGGTTGACTGAGTGTGAGTTGTGCGTACTGTCTTGGGTTGCATCTGTACGTCTGTGCTGGTGGCAGTACTGTTACTGTGTGTGTTGTGCAGTACTGTACTGGCTGAGTTTAACTGTACTACTGCTGAGTTGTGCAGTACGGTACTGTACTGTCTGAGTGTGCAGATTGTCTTGGGAGTTGTGCAGTTACTTGTCTGTTTGTGGTTGTCTGTACTGTTCTGAGTTGTGCAGTACTGTACTGTCTTTGCGAGTTTGGGGACTGACTGTACTGTGCTGAGTTGTGGTGTACTGTATCGTGTGATTGTGCAGTCTGTTGTGCTGAGTTGTGATGTACTGTTCTGTACTTGTGGAGTCTGTACTGTACTTTCTGAGTGTGCAGTACTGTACTGGTAGTTGTGCGTATGTACTGTCTGGTGTTGGATTACTGTACTGTGCTGAGTTGTGCAGTATGTACTGCTGGTGATTGTGCAGTACTGTACTGTTGCTGAGTTTGGCTGTGTAGTGTGAGTTGTCGACTGTACTGTTCTGTGCGAGTTGTGCAGTACTGCGTGGTGTAGCTGTCTGTGCGTTTGCGGACTGTTGGTGGGTTGTGCAGTACTGTATGTCTGTGCTGGTTTGGGCTGTACTGTGGTGCTCTGGTGTGCAGTGTCTGTACTGTATCGTGCGGATTGTGGTACTGTACTGTCTGTGTGAGTTGTGCATGTACTGTCTGTGCTGAGTTGTGCAGTACTGACTTTGGTTGTGAGTGTTGCGTGATCTGTGCTGTTGGAGTTGACTGTACTGGTGGTGGCAGTTGTCTGTACTGAGTTGTGAGTTTGTACGTACTTGTTGGTGTGTCAGTACTGTACGTGTGGTTGTCCCACTGTCTGTGCTGATTGTGCAGTGGTTGTGTGAGTTGTGCAGTACTGTACGTCTGTCTGTGAGTGTGCAGTACTGTACTGTGTGAGTTGTGCAGTACTGACTGTCGTGTGTTGGGCAGTCTATGTACTGTGCTGAGTTGTGCGTACTGTACTGTACTGGCTGAGTTGTGCATACTGGTTGCTGGTTGTGAGTACTGTCTGGTTTGCGTCTGGCTGTGCGAGTGTCGTACTGTACTGTGCTGAGTTGCGCATGTAGTCTGTGTGGTTTAGCTATGTGCTGGTTTACTGTACTGTATGTGCTGAGTTGTGACTGACTGTACTGTGCTGGTTGTTTGCAGTACTGTACTTTGTGTGTTGTGCGTACTGTACTGTCTTGCTGAGTTGTGTACGTACTGTACTGTGCTGGTTGTGCAGTACTTGTCTGGTGGATTACTGTTACTGTGCTGAGTTGTGCAGTACTGTACTGTCGTGGGAGTTGGGCAGAGTACTGTACTGTGCTGAGTTGTGCAGTACTGTACTGTGCTGATGTGCTACGTACTGTCTGTGCTGAGTTGTGCAGTACTGTACTGTACTGCGTTGTCAGTACTGTGACTGTGCTGAGTTGTCAGTACTGACTGTTGGTGTGTGTACTGTACTGCTGAGTTGTGGCAGTACTGTCTGTGTGGTTGGCTGTACTGTACTGTTGACTGTTGTATTCTGTCAGTATGTCTGGTTGGAGTTGTGGCGACTGTACTGTACTGTGCTGAGTTGTGCAGTACTGTACTGTGCTGAGTTGTGTCTGTTTACTGTTGGTTGTGCAGTACTGTACTATGTACTGTGCTGAGTTTGTCATACTGTACTGTGCTGAGTTTGCAGTACTGTGCTGTTGGTTGGAGTGTACTGTGCTGAGTTGTGCAGTACTGTTCTGCTGTGCTGAGTTGTGCGTACTGAGTGCTTGTTGTGGTGTTTGCGTACTCTGTGCTGGTTGTGAGAGTACTACTGTGTGTGTTGTCAGTCTGTTAGCTGTGTAGTATGTGTCTGGTTGTGCGTACTGTACTGTGCTGAGTTGTCAGTTGTTGTGTGAGTTGTGCAGTACTGTACTGTCTGTGCTGAGTTGTGCATGGGTTGTATGTGCTGTTGGGTTGCTTGTAGTGGTTTTGTGAGTTGCAGTACTGTACTGGGTTTTGTGATTGTGCAGTACTGTACTGGGCTGAGTTGTGAGTGGTACTGTGTAGTTGGTCTGTACTGTGTGAGTTGGTACGTACTGTACTGTGCTGGTTTGTGCACTGTGCGGGTTGTGCAGTTGTGTGCGTACTGTTGTGCTGTATGGTCTGTCTATTGTGCAGTACTGTCTGTTGGCAGTTTGTCGTACTGATGTGTGAGTTTGTGCAGTACTTGCTGAGTTGTGCAGTACTGTACTGTGCTGTGTGCAGTACTGTCTGTGGCTGAGTTGTGCAGTTGTTGTGCTAGTTGAGTGCGTCTGTTTTGTGCAGTATGTCCGTATGTGTGTTCTGGGTGGGCGTACTGTACTGTACTGTGTGAGTGTGCTCTTACGTACTGTGCTGAGTTGTGCAGTTACTGCGTCTGTGCTGAGTTGTGCAGGTGTCTGAGTTTGGTTGTCGTCTGTGGTGTAGGTACTGTCTGGATTGTGAGTTGTACTCTCTGTGGTTTGTGCGTACTGTACGACTGTGCTGAGTGTGCAGTACTGTACTGTGCTTGTGTGAGTCTGGTACTGTGCTAGTTGTGTGACTGTACTTACTGTGCTGGTTGTTGATGTCGTACTGTGTGAGTTGTGCAGTACTGACTGACTGTGCTGAGTTGTGCAGTACTGTACTGTGCTGAGTTGTGCAGTTACGTAGCTGTGCTGAGTTGGCAGTACTGTACTGTCGATGTGCAGGTCTGTGTGGTGGTGCAGTACTGTACTGTAGCTGAGTTTGCAGTACTGCTGGCTGAGTTGTGCAGTCGGTACTGTGGTGAGTTGTCAGTACTGTCTGGTGCTGAGTTGTGCAGTTGTTCTGTTGCTGAGTTGTGCGTACTGATGGGCTGTTGTTGTAGTTGTTGAGTGTGAGTGTACTGTACTGGTGTGAGTCTGTTTGCTGTGGTTGCGTACTGTACTGTCTGGTTGTTGTTTACTTACTGTGCTGAGTTGTGCAGTACTGTACTGTGTGTGGTGTGCGCGTATGGTACTGTGCTGAGTTGTGCAGTACTGTTAGTGCTGAGTTGTGCATGTACTGTACTGTGCTGAGTTGTGCAGTACTGTACTTACTGCTGAGTGTGGGTACTGTACTGTGCTGTTGCTGTCTGTATGTAGTTGTGCTGATTGGATGTACTGCGTGCTGAGCTTGTGCAGTACTGTACTGTTGTGTGAGTTTGGGTCTGTGCTGGTGTTGCAGTTACTGTGGGTTTGCAGTACTGTAGTGTGAGTTGGGCAGTACTGTACTGCTGTGTTGTAGTATTTCTGTACTGTACTGAGTTTGAGTCGTACTGTACTGTGCTGATTTCTGTACTGACTGTGCCGTTCTGAACTACTGCTGAGTTGTGCAGTATGTACTGTCTGTGTGTTGGTGCAGTACTGTACTGTTGAGCTGTAGTCTGTACTGTGCGAGTTTGCAGACTGCGTGTGTGTGGTGCAGTACTGTCTGTGCGAGTTGTGCATACTGTACTGTGTGGTGTCGTACTGTACTGGTGGTGCAGAGTCTGTTGAGTTTGCTGTGTGTGCTGATGTGCGTTACTGTCTGTGCAGTTTGTACTGTATTGTGTGAGTTGTGCGTACTGTTGTGCTGAGTTGTGCAGTACTGTACTTGGCTGAGTGTGCAGTACTGTACTGGGTGGCAGTACTGTACTGTCAGTTTGTACTGTACTGTGCTGGTGTGGCAGTACTGTGTCTGGCGGCTGTCTGTACTGTGCTGGGTTTGCAGTACTGTACTGGCTGCGTTGTCGTACTGTACTGTACTGTTGGTTGGCTGTACTGTATGTGCTACTTGGCGTACTGGTTGTGGGTTGTACTGTACTGTGCTGAGTTGGTGCTGAGCTGTACGTACTGTGCTGAGTTGTGCAGTACTGTACTGTACTGTCTGTGAGTTTTCAGTACTTATGTCTGAGTTGTGCTGGTTGCTGTGTGTGCAGTACTGCTGGTGTTGTACTGTACTGTGTGAGTTGTCAGTATCTTAGTGCTGAGTTGTGCAGTACTGTACTGTGTGAGTTGTCGTACTGTGTGCTGAGTTGTGTTGTATTGTTGAGTTGTGCAGTACTGTTGTGTGTTGTGCAGTACTGTACTGTGCTGAGTTGGACTGAGTGCTGTGTTGTGTGTACTGTACTGTCGAGTTGTGTGCAGTGTACTGTGCTGTCGGTTGTAACTGTACTGTGCTGGAGTGTACTGTGCTGGTTTGCTGTATGTATGCTGAGTTGTGCAGTACTGTGCTGTGTGTGTACAGCTGGTTGTGCAGTTGGTATCTAGTGTGAGTGTGCAGTTGTACTGTGCTGGTTGTGCTGACTGTACTGTGCTGAGTTGTTAGCTCTGTACTGACTGTGCAGTATGGCTGGTATTGTCTGTTCTGAGTTGTGCGGTCAGTAGTACTGTGCTGATGTGCAGTACTGTCTGTGCTGAGTTGTGCAGTACTGCTGGGTGTTGTGTACTGCTGTGCTGTGTTGTGCATGATTGTACTGTGTGGTTTGCTGCAGTACTGTCGTCTGTGGTCTGAGTTGTCTAGTCGACTACTGGTTGTGAGTTGTCAGTACGGGACTGTGTGGCTGTCGTACTGTACTGCTGAGTTGTGCAGTACTGTATTGTGTGAGGTTTGCAGTACTGTACTGTGCTGAGTTGTGCAGTACTGTACTGTGCTGTTGGTTGTACGTATTTGCTGATGTGCAGTACTGGTAGTTTGGTGGTTGCAGTACTGTGCGTGTTGTGAGTATTTCTGCTGAGTTGTGCATGTACTGTGTTGTGAGTGTGCAGTACTTGTACTGTGCTGAGTGTGCAATACTGTACTGTCGTGAGATTGTGCGATTGTGTACTGTACTTTTGTGAGTTGTGCAGTACTGTACTGTGCTGAGTTGTGCAGTATTGTACTGTGCTGAGTTGTGCGTCTGACTGCCTGTATGTGAGTGTACTGTACTGTGCTGAGTTGTGGATACTTGTACTGTGCTAGTTGTGCACTTAGTCTGTGCTGTTGCACTGCTGGCTGTGCGTATACGTTGCTGATTGTCATCTAGTTGCTGTTGGCAGTCTGTCTGGCTGAGTTGTCGTACTGTACTGTGCTGAGTTTGTGCATTGTACTGTGCTGAGTTGTCAGTATGTACTGGCTGGTTGTGCAGTACTGTACTGTACCTGCGAGTTGTGCAGTACTGTACTGCTGGTTGGCGTACTGTCTGCATGGGTCCAGTACGTGCTTTTACTGTGCTCGTGGTTGCTGTACTGTGTGCTGTTGTGTCGTACTGTACTGGCTGTTGCAGTACTACTTACTGTGCTGAGTTGGCAGACTGTCTGGTTCTGGTGTGCGTGTGTATGTACTGATGTCTGTGTGCAGTACTGTACTGTGGAGTGCTGTACTGTACTTGGCTGAGTTGTGCAGTACTGTACTGTGCTGAGTTGTGGTTACTGTGCTGGGTTGTGCAGTACTGTAGTAGTGTGGCAGTCAGTACTGTACTGGTTGTGCAGTACGGGTGTGGATGTGCTGTGTCGGTGTACGTACTGGTTTGCTGGAGTGTCGTGTATTGGCGATTGGATACTGTACTCTGAGTGAGTGCGATACTGTTATGTGCTGAGTTGTGCAGTCTGTATGTTACTGTGCGGTTGTGCAGTACTGTACTGGGCTGAGTTGCAGTACTGTACTGTACTGTGCTGAGTTGTGCAGTCGTACTGTACTGTGCGGTTGCGTTGCGTACTGACTGTGTTGGTGCAGTCGTACTGTACTGGCTGAGTTGTGCAGTACTGTAGTACTGTGCTGAGTTGTTGCAGTACGTACTGACTGTGCTGAGTTGGTCGTACTGTCTGTGTGTGTAGTGCTTCTTGGTTGCTGAGTTGTGCAGTACTGACTGTTTTTCTGTTGTTCGTCTGTAGTGGTGTTTGGCAGTACTGTACTGTTGGTTGTGCAGACTGTACTGCCTGGTTGTCTGTACGTACTGTGCTGAGTTGGCTACTGTACTGTACTGTGTGGGTGTGCAGTACTGTCTAGTTGATTTCGTACTGTACTGTGCTGGTAGTGGATACGTATGTGCTGGTGTGCAGGTGCTGTTGTCTTTGTGCTGAGTTGTGCAGTACTTGTCTGACTGGCTGAGTTGTGCAGTACTGTACGTTGGTTGTGCGTAGGTGTGCTGAGTTGTCAGTACTGTACTGTGCTGAGTTTGCAGTACTGTCTGTCTGATGTGTTTGCAGTACTGTACTTGTTGGTGAGTGTACTGTACTGTGCGAGTTGTGCAGTACTGTACTGTGTGATTGTGGTCTGTACTGTACTGTGCTGAGTTGTGAGTACTGTACTGTGCTGGTTGTGCGACTGTATTGTGCTGAGTGTCAGTACGACGTGCTGATTGGCTCGTTACTGTACTGTCTGAGTTGTGCAGTACTGTATGGTGTGATTTGCGTCTGAGTTGTGAGTCTGTCTGTGCTGTGTGGCGTACTGTATGTGCTGAGTTGTGCAGTACTGACTGTGCTGAGTTGTGCAGTGATGGTGTTGTGCGAGTTTACTGTACTGTGCTGAGTTGGTTGCAGTACTGTATGTACTGAGTGTGAGTCGTGACTGTCTGTGCAGTTGTACGTCTGAGTTGTGCAGACTGTCGTACTGTGCTGAGTTGAGTACTGTTACGTTGGCTGAGTGCAGTCTTTGTGCGAGTTGTGTACTGTTGTGGGTTGGGTAGTTGTGACTGTGTTGGCTGATGTGCGGTTTTCCTGTCATGTGGATTGTGCAGTACTGTACTGTACTGGGGAGTTGTCTATGTCGTACTGGAGTCAGTTGTCTATTTGTTGCTTAGTGTGGTCTGTTACTGTACTGTGTGAGTTGTGCGTACTGTACTGTGCTGGTTTGTGCATACTGTACTGTCGGCTGGTGGTGCAGTACTGTACTGTGCTGAGTTGTGCAGTACTGTACTGTGCAGTTTTGTATACTGTTGTACTGGTTGCTGCTGTCAGTCTGTCTGAGTGTGAGTTCTGTCTGTGCTGGTTGTGCTGTTGTACAGCTGTGCTGAGGTTGTGCAGTACTGGTACTGTGCTGAGTTTGCAGTACTGTACTGTGCTGAGTTGTTACTGTACTGTACTGTCGTGAGTTCGTCGTACTGTGCGGTTGTCTGTTGTGGTGTGATTCGTACTGTGAAGTTGTGCAGTACTGTTTGTGTGTTGTGCAGTCTGTACTGTGCTGAGTGTGATGTGAGTACTGTCTGGTTGTCGATGGTACGTAGTTGTGCAGTACTGTAGTGTGTACTTTGTGCAGTTTGCGTGCAGTGTCAGTCAGTTTTGAGTATGTCTGGCTGAGTTGTCTGTACTGTGGAGTTGGCAGTCGTGTGCTGAGTGTGCAGTACTGTACGTGCTGTGTGCTGTACTGTATCGACTGTGCTGAGTTGTGCAGTACTACTGTCTTTGGGGTACGAGTCTGAGTGTGTCAGTACTGTCTGTGTCAGTAGGTTTTCTGGGTGGGTATTGTGTGCTGTTTGTCTGTACTGTACTGTGCTGAGTTGTGCAGTACTGTCTGTGCTGAGTTGTGCAGTACTGTACTGTGCTGAGTTGTGCAGTACTGTACTGTCTGTGTGTGCAGTACTGTACTGTACTGTGCTGAGTTGTAGTACTGTCTGTGCTAGTTGTGCAGTACTCGTTGCTGTGTTGGCAGTACAGTACTGTCTGTGTGAGTTGTGATGTGTGTGTGGTTGTGTATATGTGCTGAGTGTGAATTCTGTGCTGAGTTGTGGTGTTGTGTTGTCGGTCTGTACTTGTACTTGTGAGTGTGTAGTTAGTCTGATTTGCTGATGTGCGGTCGTACTGTGCTGGGTTGTGCAGATGTATGTGCTGAGTTGTGCAGTACTGCTGTGTGGTTGTGCAGTGTTGGGTGTGAGTGTACTGATGTGCTGAGTTGGCAGTACTGTACTGTCTGAGTGTCGTACTGTACTGTTGAGTTGTCGACTGTTAGTGTGAGTTGTGCAATAGTTGTACGTGGTTGTGCAGTCGTGTGATAGTTGAGTCTGTCTGTGTCTGTGTACTGTGACTGAGTGTGCAGTCTGTACTGTACTGTGAGTTGTGCAGTACTGTACTGGACTGTGCGAGTATTGTACTGTACTGTGCTGAGTTGTGCAGTACTGCTGTTGTGTTTTCTTGTACTGTCTGTTGTGCAGTCGTACTGTACTGTGCGAGTTGTGGTACTGTTGTCTGGTTGCAGTTGTGCAGTACTGTTCGTCTGCTGTGCGAGTTGTGCAGTACTGTACTGTCTTTGCTGAGTATGACTGTGTGTGAGTTGGGTCGTACTGTGTGTGGCAGTACTGGCTTTTGCTGAGTTGCGTACTGACTGCTGTGCTGAGTTGTGCAGTACTGTACTGGTGAGTGTGCAGTACTGTACTGCTGAGTTGTGCAGTACTGTGTCGGCTGAGTTGTGCTACGTACTGTACTGCTGGTGTGGGCAGTTGCTGAGTTGTGCAGTACTGATCTGGTGAGTTGTGCTATTGTCAGTACTGTGTGGGTAGTTGTGCAGTACTGTACTGTTGTGTGGCTGTACTGTTGCTGTCTGCAGTTGTGCAGTACTTCTGTCTGGATGTGATGGTACTGTACTGTGCTGAGTTGTGAGTACTGTATTGGGGCTGAGTTGTGCGTACTTACTGGTCTGAGTTGTGTACTGCTGTTGTAGTTGTGCAGACTGTACTGTACTGGTGTAGGTGTGTAGTTGTAGTTGTACTGTTGTGTGGTGTCGTACTGACTGTGCTGATTGTGCAGTACTGTCTGTGCTAGTTACTGTACTGCTGGTGTGAGTACTGTATGTGCCCGAGTTGTGCATGTACTGTGCTGTTTGAGTTGTCAGTACTGTTGGCTGGTTGTCGTGCTACT
The DNA here is from genome assembly GCA_018398815.1 of Conus ventricosus. NCBI lineage: Eukaryota > Metazoa > Mollusca > Gastropoda > Neogastropoda > Conidae > Conus > Conus ventricosus. The sequence goes on from JAFLJL010019064.1 coordinate 14,157, forward strand.
GTGTGGATTGGGATGTACTGTACTGTACTGCTGCTAGTTGTGGTGGACTCTGTTGATTGCTGCAGTACTGTAGTACTGGCTGTGTGTGCAGTACAGTACTGTCTGGTGAGTTGTGCAGTACTGTACTGTGCTGAGTTGTGTCGTTGTGCGTTGCCTGTACTACGTGCTGATTTTCAGACTGCTGTGAGTGGTGTGCAGTACTGTACTGTGCTGAGTTGTGCAGTACTGTACTGTGCTGTGCTGAGTGTACTTTACTGTGCTGAGTTGTCAGTACTGTACTGGCTAGTTTGCAGTACGTACTGTGCTGAGTTGTGCAGATGTGGCTGTTGTGCAGCTATTTGCTGAGTTGTGCTGTATGGTACTGTGTGGTTGGACAGTTGTACTGTGATGGAGTACGTACTGTCTTGTGTTGTCTGACTGTACTGTGTGGGTGCAGTCGATGTGCGTAGCAGTACTGTTACTGATGGATGTACTGTGCTGAGTTGTAGTATGATACTGTGTTGGTTGTGCAGTACTGTACTGTCTGAGTTGTGCAGTACTGTCTGAGGTGCAGTACTGACTTGCTGAGTTGTGACTGACTGTGCTGGTTGAGCTTATGCAGTGTGCAGTACTGTCTGTCTGTACTGATGTGTGTCAGTCGTACTGAGTCTGGTGTGCAGTGTACTGTGCTGAGTGTGCTGATTGTGCTGGTTGTGCGTAGCTTGTGCAGTCTGTACTGGCAGTTGATGTACTTTCAGTACGTGTGTCTGTGTTTCAGTACTGAGTGCTGAGTTGTGCAGTCTGTACTGTGCGAGTTGGTAAGTATGGAGTCTGACTGGTGCAGTATTACTGTACTGGCTGAGTGTGCAGATGTACTGTGCTGAGTTGTGCAGTACTGTACTGTCGAGTTGTGCGTACTGTACTGTACTGGTTGTGTTCTGTACTGTCTGTGCTGTGTGGTACTGTACTGTACTGTGCTGAGTTGTGCAGTACTGTTGTAGTCTGAGTTGGATCTGCTGCTGGTGGATTGTGAGTACTTGTACTGTGTGGTGGTGTCAGTTCGTACTGTGCTGAGTTGTGCAGTACTGTACTGACTGCTGTTGTGCAGTACTGTACTGTGCTGAGTTTAGTACTGTACTGTATGTCGAGTTGTGGTATGTACTGTACTGTGCTGTGGCAGTACTGTACTGTGCTGAGTTGTCAGTACTGTACTGTGCTGAGTTGTGCGTCGTACTGTCTGTTGTGAGTGTAGTGCTGATGTGGCTGAGTTGTGTCTGAGTTGGACTGTTGTGCACTGAGTTGTGCAGTTGTGCAGTACGTCTGACTGTCTGGTGTGCAGTACTGCTGTTGTGTTGTGCAGTACTGTACTGTGCTGAGTTGTGCAGTACTGTACTGTGTGTGCTGAGTTGTGCAGTACTGACTGTCTGAGTTGTGATGACTGTGCTGATTGGCAGTACTGTCGTCTTTGGTTGGCTGTGAACGTACTGTCTGAGTTGTGTGCAGTAGTACTGTAGTGCTATGTGTTCTGTATGACTGGTGCTAGTTGTGTCAGTCTGTCTGTCAGTTGTCTGAGTCGTACGTACTGTGCTGATGTGCAGTTGTTGGTACTGTAGTGTACTGTGCGGTTGTGCGTACTGTTATGCTGTTGCAGTTCCTTGCTGAGTTGTGCGTACTGTGCTGTGCGAGTTGTGCAGTCTGACTGACACTGTGCTGAGTTGTGCGTACTGTACTGTCTGTTGTAGTACTGTCGTGTGTAGTTGTAGTGATGTCGTACTGATGGAGTTGTTACTGTCTGGTTGCAGTATGTGGCTGAGTTGTGGACTGTAGTACTTGGTTGTTTTCTGGAGTTGTGTACTGTATGTGGGGTTGTGCAGTACTGTCTGTGTGGTTTGAGTTTACTGTGCTGGTTGTGCAGTTACTGTGCTGGAGTTGTGAGTATATTGTGGGTGCAGATTCGTACTGTGGAGTGTGTGATATTGTCTGGTGTTTGGGATGTGTGAGTTGTGAGTACTGTGTTGAGTAGTGGTACTGTACTGTTGTGTGAGTTGGACTGTATGTGATTTGGGGCGTTGTATGTGGTTGTGCGCGTACTGTATGCGGTGTGCAGTACTGTACTGTCTGTTGTTAGTGTCGTGCTAGTTGTAGTACTTCTGATTTGGGTCTGTACTGTGCTGGTGTGTGTTTCTGTGGAGTTTGCATGACTGTCTGATTGTGCGAACTGTGTGGGGTGTGCAGTTTTCTGACGTGGACTGGTCTGTGGTTGTGGCGTACTGTACTAGTGTGTGCAGTACTGCTGTGCGAGTTGTGCATATGTTCTGGTTGATTGATTGTGCTGATGTGCGTCTGTACTGTGCTGTTGTGGCGTTGTGCTGAGTTGTGCGATGTGGGAGTTGGGTGATTTGGACTGCGCTGTCGATTGTGTTACTGTCTGTTGGTTGATTGTTGTGGAGTTGTGCAGTCTGTACTGTGGTTGTGCTTACTGCTGTGCTGAGTTGGCATATTTTGAGTTGCAGTACTGTTGTACTGTGCTGGTTGTGCAGTACTGTTTGGAGTTGTGAGTACTTTGTGTTGTCATCGTCTGTGCTGATTTGCAGTACTGTACTGTGCGAGTTTGTCAGTCTGAGTGCATTGGTTGTGAGGGGTCTCTGGTGGTACTGTACTGTGTGTGGTGGGTACTGGCTGGTGTGGTTTATGTGCTGAGTGTGCAGTTGTTACGTGGTGTGGAGTTGGTGATTTGCGTACTGTACTGTACGGGTGAGTTGGTATTGTACTGTACTTGGTGGTACTGTCTGGTGTGTGGAGTCGTGTCTGGCGGTGGTTGTATGTCTATGCTGGTTGTGCGACTGTCGTACTGGTTCGTACTGACTGTCTGTGCGAGTTGTGCGTAGTCTGTGCTGAGTGTGTCGTACTTCTGTTGAGTTTTGCGGTTGTGGGTGTGAGTACTGACGTACTGTGCGAGTTGTGCAGTCTACTGTACTGTGGGTTGGCGTCTAGTAGTGGGAGTTGGCAGTACGTACTGTCTGGTTGGTTGTCGTCTGAGGGTGGTTGTGAGTTGTGATTACTGTGCTGAGTTGTGCAGTACGTCTGGTTGGTAGTACGTACTGTGCTGGTTGTGCGTATGTACGTGCGTGGTATCTGTACTGTACTGAGTTGTGCAGTACTGTTGGTTGTGATACTGATGCTGGTTGGGTGTACTGTGGCTGAGTTGGCAGTACTGTACTGTACTGTGTGAGTGTGATCGTACGTTGTGCTGAGTTGGCAGTACTGACTGTGCTGGTGTGTCTGTATGTGCGAGTTGTGCAGTACTGTACTGTACTGTGCTGAGTTGTACGTACGATGTGATGTTGTGCGCGTGCGTTGTGTGTTGTATATGTGGAGTTTGAGTACTGTCTGTCTGCTGGTGTCGTGCTGCTGGTTGCTGGCTGAGTTGTGCAGTACTGTCTGGGTGATTGTACTGTATGTGCAGTCTGACTGTTGTGAGTTGTCGTACTGTCGGGATTGTGCAGTCTGCTGTGCTGTGTTGTGCATTGTGCTGTTTGTGGTAGTACTGTGGTGTATGTCTACTGGTATGCTGAGTGTGTGTACTGTACTGTGCTGGTGTGCAGTAACTGTACTTGCTGATTGGTATACTGTACTGTGGTTGTGCAGTATGTACTGTGCGATGTGGCGTCTGGTGTGCGAGTTGTGCGATGTACGTGCTGAGTTGGAGTTGCTGGAGTGGTATGTATGTCTGGTGGTGTACTGTTGGTTGTTATGTACTGTGGTTTGAGTCTGTACGGTTGTGCAGTATGTCTGAGTGCTGAGTTGTGCAGTCATTGTGATTGTGCAGTATGTACTGTTGAGTGTGATGTACTGGTGGTGGTACTGACTGTGGTGGTGCATTGGTCGTGAGTTGCAGTACTGTCGTTGAGTGATGTGAGATGCTGTTGTTTCAGTACTGTACTGTGCTGAGTTGTGCAGTACTGTACTGTATTGCTGAGTTGTGCAGTACTGTACTGTGCTGAGTTGTGCAGTACTGTACTGTGTGCGTGAGTTGTGCAGTATGTACTGTACTGTGCTGAGTTGTGCAGTACTGTACTGTACTGTGCTGAGTTGTGCAGTACTGTACTGTGCTGATTGTGCAGTACGTACTGTACTGTGCGGTTGTGCAGTACTGTATGTGCTGAGTTGTGCGTATGTACTGTGCTGTGCTGAGTTGTGCAGTACTGTATGTGCTGAGTTGTGCAGTACTGTACTGTGCTGGTTGTGGTCTGACTTGCTAGTTGTGCAGTACTGTACTGTCTGCTGAGTTGTGCAGTACTGTACTGTGCTGAGTTGTGCAGTACTGCGTCTGTACGTGTTGAGTTGCGTGCGAGTCTGTCAGTCGTACTGTGCTGAGTTGTGCAGTACTGTACTGTACTTTGCTGAGTTGTGCAGTACTGTACTGTGCTGAGTTGTGCAGTACTGCGTGTGCGGTTATCGTATGTACTGTGCTGAGTTGTGCAGTACTGTACTGTGCTGAGTTGTGCAGTACTGTACTGTGCTGAGTTGTGCAGTACTGTACTGTGCTGAGTTGAGTACGTACTGTCGTGTCTGAGTTGTGCAGTACTGTACTGTGCTGAGTTGTGCAGTACTGTACTGTACTGTGTGAGTTGTCAGTACTGTACTGTGCTGAGTTGTGCAGTACTGTACTGTAGCGTATGGCATGAGTTGTGCAGTTGTACTGTGCTGAGTTGTGCAGTTACTGTATGTACTGTGCTGAGTTGTGCAGTACTGTACTGTATTGTGCTGAGTGTGTGCAGTACTGTTGTACTGTGCTGAGTTGTGCAGTACTGTACTGTGCTGAGTTGTGCGTACGTTCGTACTGTACTGTGCTGAGTTGTGCAGTACTGTACTGTACTGTGCTGAGTTGTGCAGTACTGTACTGTGCTGACTTGGATGTACTGTACTGTGCTGAGTGTTGTGCAAGTACTTGACTGTACTTGCTGAGTTGTGCAGTAGCTGTACTGTGCTGGTTGTGCAGTACTGTACTGTCTGTGTGGTTGTGCAGTACTGTACTGTGCTGAGTTGTGCAGTACTGTACTGTACTGTTGCTGAGTTGTGCAGTACTGTACGGTCTGAGTTGTGCAGTGACTGTACTGTGCTGAGTTGTGCAGTACTGTACTGGTGGAGCTGATGTGCGGTTGTGCAGTACTGTACTGTGCTGAGTTTGTGCAGTACTGTACTGCTGTAGTGTGCGATGGTAAGTCTGTGTGAGTTGTGCAGTACTGTACTGTGCTGAGTTGTGCGTACTGTACTGTTGTGCTGAGTTGTGCGTACTGTACTGTGGCTGAGTTGTTGCAGTTACTGTACTGTCTTGCTGAGTTGTGCAGTACGTACTGTACTGTGCTGAGTTGTGCAGTACTGTACTGGTGCTGAGTTGTGCAGTACGTGTCTGTGGCTGAGTACTGTCTGGTTAGTTCGTACTGTACGCTGAGTTGTGCAGTGTACTGTAGTTGTGCCGATGTGCTGGCTGATGTTGTTGCAGTACTGTACTGTGCTGGTGTGCAGTACTGTACTGTGCTGAGTTGTGCAGTCTGTATTTGTGCTGAGTTGTGCAGTACTGTACTGTGCTGAGTTGTGCAGTACTGTACTGTGCTGAGTGTGCAGTACTGTACTGTGTGGGTTGTGCAGTACTGTACTGTGGTGTGTTGTGCGTAGTACTGTACTGTGCTGAGTGTGCAGTATTCTGTACTGTACTGTGACTGATGTGCTGGCAGTCGTACGTACTGTGCTGAGTTGTGCAGTAGCGTACTGTGCTGATTGTGCAGTACTGTACTGTGCTGAGTTGTGCAGTACTGTACTGTACTGTGCTGAGTTGTGGCAGTAACTGTACTGTGCTGAGTTGTGCAGTACTGTCGCTGTGCTGAGTTGTGCAGTACTGTACTGTCTGATTGTGCAGTACTGTACTGTACTGTGCTGAGTTGTGCAGTACTGTACTGTGCTGAGTTGTGCAGTATGCTGCTAGTTGTCAGTCTGGTGCCGAGTTGTGCAGTACTGTACTGTGCTGAGTTGTGCAGTACTGTACTGTACTGTGCTGAGTTTGTGTCTGTACTGTACTGTGGCTGAGTTGTGCAGTACTGTACGTGTCTGAGTTGTCAGTACTGTACTGTGCTGAGTTGTGCAGTACTGTACTGTCTGTGCTGAGTTGTGCAGTACTGTACTGTGCGTGGTTGTGCAGTACTGGCTGTGCTGAGTTGTGCATATGTACTGTTGTGAGTTGTGCAGTATCTGTTACTGTGCTGAGTTGTGCAGACTGTACTGTGCTGAGTTGTGCAGTACTGGTACTGTGCTGAGTTGTGTGTCGTACGGTGAGTGGCGCTGTCTGTGCTGAGTTGTGCAGTACTGTACTGTGCTGAGTTGTGCAGTACTGTACTGTACGTCTGTGTGGAGTCTGCTGTGCGAGTTGTACTGTACTGTACTGTGCTGAGTTGTGCAGTACTGTACTGTGCTGATTGTGCAGTACTGTACGTATGTGCTGAGTGTGCTGCAGTACTGTACTGTGCTGAGTTGTGCAGTACTGTACTGTGCTGAGTTGTGCAGTACTGTACTGTGCTGAGTTGTGCAGATACTGTATGTGCTGTGCTGAGTTGTGCAGTACTGTACTGTGCTGAGTTGTGCAGTACTGTACTGTGCTGAGTTGTGCAGTACTGTACTGTGCTGAGTTGTGCAGTACTGTACTGTACTGTGCTGAGTTGGCAGTACTGTACTTGCTGAGTTGTGCAGTACTGTACTGTCGGTTGGCTGTATGCTGAGTTGTGCAGTATGTACTGTCTGTGCTGGTGTGCAGTACTGACTGGTATGTGCTGAGTTGTGCGATGTACTGTACTGTGCTGAGTTGTGCAGTACTGTACTGTAGTGCTGAGTTGTGCAGTGTACTGTACTGTGCTATGCGTTTGGGTGTCGTACTGGATTGTGCAGTTCTGTCTGTGTGTGTTGTGCAGTATGTACTGGGTGCTGAGTTGTGCAGTACGATGTGTGTGGGTGTGCTAGTGTGCAGTACTGTACTGTCATGCTGAGTTGGTGCAGTACTGTACTGTGCTGAGTTGTGCAGTATGCTGTGCAGTTGTCGTACTGTGCTGAGTTGTGCAGTACTGTACTGACTGTGGAGTTGTGCAGTACTGTACTGTGACTGAGTTGTGCAGTACTGTACTGTGGCTGAGTTGTGCAGTACTGTACTGACTGTGCTGAGTTGTGCAGTACTGTACTGTGCTGAGTGTGCGTTTGCTGTGCGGTTGTGCAGTACTGTACTGTGCTGAGTTGTGCAGTACTGTACTGTGCTGAGTTGTGCAGTACTGTAGTCTGAGTTGTGCAGTACTGTACTGTGCTGAGTTGTGCAGTACTGTACTGTTGTGCTGAGTTGTGCAGTACTGTACTGTACTGAGCTGAGTGTGCAGTACTGGCTGTGCTGAGTGTGTCAGTACTGTTTACTGGTGACTGTGCTGAGTTGTGCAGTACGTACTGTACTGAGTGCAGTGATGTGTGTGTGCAGTACTGTACTGTACTGTGCTGATTGTGCAGTACTGTACTGTGTGCTGAGTTGTGCAGTACTGTTTACTGTGCTGAGTTGTGCTGTACTGTACTGTGCGAGTTGTGCAGTACTGTATTCGTGCTGAGTGTGTGCAGTACTGTTGACTTGTGCTGAGTTGTGCATACTGTTTCTGTACTGTGCTGAGTTGTGCAGTACTGTACTGTACTGTGCTGAGTTGTTGGCAGTTACGTACTGTACTGTGCTGAGTTGTGCCGTACTGTACTGTGCTGAGTTGTGCAGTACTGTACTGTGCTGAGTTGTGCAGTACTGTACTGTACTGTGCTGAGTTGTGCAGTACTGTACTGTACTGTGGCTGAGTTTGTGCAGTACTGTACTGTGCTGAGTTGTGCAGTACTGTACTGTGGCTGAGTTGTGCAGTACTGTACTGTGCTGAGTTGTGCAGTACTTGTACTGTACTGTGCTGAGTTGTGCAGTACTGTACTGTTGCTGAGTTGTGCAGTACTGGTACTGTGGCTGAGTTGGTGCAGTACTGTACTGTGCTGAGTTGTGCAGTATCTGTACTGTACTGTGCTGAGTTGTGCTAGTACTGTACTGTGCTGAGTTGTGCAGTACTGTACTGTCTGAGTTGTGCAGTACTGTACTGGCGAGTAGTTGGCATGTACTGTACTTAGTGTGCTGAGTTTACGTGCTGAGTGTGCAGTACTGTACTGTACTGTGCTGAGTTGTGCAGTACTGTACTTGTGCTGAGTGTGTGCAGTACTGTACAGTGCTGAGTTGTGCGTACTGTACTGTGCTGAGTTGTGCAGTACTGTACTGTCTGTGCTGAGTTGTGCAGTACTGTACTGTGCTGAGTTGTGCAGTACTGCGCTGTGCTGAGTTGTGCAGTACTGTACTGTGCTGAGTTGTGCAGTACTGTACTGTATGTGCTGAGTTGTGCAGTACTGTACTGTGGCTGAGTTGTGCAGTACTGTGATGTCGTGCTGTGTGTAGTCGTACTGTCTGGGGCTGAGTTGTGCAGTACTGTACTGTGCTGAGTTGTGCAGTACTGTACTGTGCTGAGTTGTGCAGTATACTGTACTGTGCTGAGTTGTGCAGTACTGTACTGGTGTGGGTTTCTGAGTTGTGCAGTACTGTACTGTGCTGAGTTGTGCAGTACTGACTGTGCTGAGTTGTGCTACTGTACTGTACTGTGGCTGAGTTGTGCTGACTAGTACTGAGTATTGTGAGTTGTGCAGTACTGTACTGTGCTGAGTGTGCAGTACTGTACTGTGCTGAGTTGTGCAGTACTGTACTGTGTGAGTTGTGCAGTACTGTCGTGCTGGTTGTGCAGTACTGTACTGTGCTGAGTTGTGCAGTACTGTAACTGTGCTGAGTTGTGCAGTATACTGGTCTGTGCTGGGGTGTGCAGTACTGTTTCTGTACTGTGCTGAGTTGTGCAGTACGTACTGTACTGTGCTGAGTTGTGCAGTACTGTAACTGTGCTGAGTTGTGCAGTACTGGTACTGTGCTGAGTTGTGCATGTACTGTACTGTACTGTCTGTGCTGAGTTTGTGCAGTACGTACTGTACTGTGCTGAGTTGTGCTAGTACTGTACAGTGCTGACTGTGCTGAGTTGTGCATACTGTACTGTGCTGAGTTGTGCAGTACTGTACTGTGCTGAGTTGTGCAGTACTGTATGTGCTGATTGTGTGCTGTACTGTACTGTACTGTGCTGAGTTGTGCAGTACTGTACTGTGCTGAGTTGTGCAGTACTGTACTGTACTGTTGCTGAGTTGTGCAGTACTGTACTGTGCGAGTTGTGCAGTACTGTACTGTCTATGACTGTACTGACTGTGCTGATTGTGCAGTAGTACTGTACTGTGCTGAGTTGTGCAGTACTGTACTGTACTGTGCTGTTTGTGCAGTACTGTGTATTGTCACTATGTCTGAGTTGTTGCAGTACTGTACTGTACTAGTGTGCGTTGTAGTTGGTGTGCATACTTGTACTGTGCTGAGTTGTGCAGTACTGTACTGTACTGTGCTGAGTTGTGCAGTACTGTACTGGTGCTGATTGTGTTTTGACTGTTACTGTACTGTGCTGAGTTGTGCAGTACTGTACTGTGCTGAGTTGTGCAGTACGTACTGTTACTTGCTGAGTTGTGGCAGTACTGTACTGTGCTGAGTTGTGCAGTACTGTACTGTACTGTGCTGAGTTGTGCAGTACTGTAACTTGTGCTGAGTGTGCAGTACTGTACTGTACTTTGTGAGTGTGCAGTACTTGTACTGTGCTGAGTTGTGCAGTACTGTACTGTACTGTGCTGATGTTGTGCAGTACGTACTGTCTGTGTCAGTCTGTGCTGAGTTGTGGCAGTACTGTACTGTTGAGTTGTGCAGTACTGTACTGTGCTGGTTGTGCAGTACTGTACTGTTGCTGAGTTGTGCAGTACTGTACTGTACTGTGCTGAGTTGTGCAGTACTGTACTGTGCTGAGTTGTGCAGTACTGTCTGTTGCTGAGTTGTGCATATACTGTACTGTCTGTGCTGAGTGTGTGCAGTGTGTGTACTGTGCTGAGTTGTGCAGTACTGTTACTGTGCCTGAGTTTGTGCAGTACTTGACTGTGCTGAGTGTGCAGTACTGTACTGTACTGTGCTGAGTTGTGCAGTCTGTACTGTACTGTGCTGAGTTGTGCAGTACGTACTGTGCTGAGGTTGTGCAGTACTGTACTGGCTGAGTTGTGCAGTACTGTACTGTGCTGAGTTGTGCAAGTACTGTACTGTACTGTGCTGAGTTGTGCATTACGTACTGTACTGTGCTGAGTTGTGCAGTACTGTACTGTGCTGGTTGTGCGTACTGTACTGTGTGAGTTGTGCAGTACTGTACTGTACTGTGCTGAGTTGTGCAGTACTGTACTGTGCTGAGTTGTGCAGTATTGTGCCGAGTTGTCAGTACTGCCCGTGCTGAGTTGTGCAAGTACTGTACTGTGCTGAGTTGTGCAGTACTGTACTGTGCTGAGTTTGTGCAGTACTGTACTGTGCTGAGTTGTGCAGTACTGTACTGTGCTGAGTTGTGCAGTACTGTACTACTGTGCTGAGTTGTGCTCAGTACTGTACTGTGCTGAGTTGTGCAGTACTGTACTGTACTGTGCTGATGTGTGTGCAGTGTGCAGTACTGTACTGTGCTGAGTTGTGCAGTACTGTACTGTACTGGTGCTGTAGTTGTGCGAGTTGCTGCTGTACTGTGCTGAGTTGTGCAGTACTGTACTGTGTGAGTTGTGCAGTACTGTACTGTACTGTGCTGAGTTGTGGCAGTACTGTACTGTACTGTGCTGGTGCGAGTATGTAGTATGTCTGTGCTGAGTTGTGCAGTACTGTACTGTACTGTGCTGAGTTGTGCAGTACTGTACTGTGTGCTGAGTTGTGGCTGTACTGTACTGTGCTGAGTTGTGCAGTACTGTACTGTGCTGAGTTGTGCAGTACTGTACTGTCGTGCTGAGTTGTGCAGTACTGTACTGTGCTGAGTTGTGCAGTACTGTACTGTACTGTGCTGAGTTGTCAGTACTGTACTGTGCTGCTGAGTTGTGCAGTACTGTACCTGTACTTGCTGAGTTGTGCAGTACTGTACTGTGCTGAGTTGTGCAGTACTGTACTGTATGCTGAGTTGTGCAGTACTGTACTGTACGTGCTGAGTTGTGCAGTACTGTACTGTGCTGAGTTTGCGACTGCGCTGCGAGTTTGGTACTGTACTGTGCTGAGTTGTGCAGTACTGTACTGTACTGTGCTTGAGTTTGTGCAGTACTAGTCATCGTTACTGTGCTGAGTTGTGCAGTACTGTACTGTGCTGAGTTGTGCAGTACTGTACTGTGCTGAGTTGTGCATACTGTACTGTACTGTGCTGAGTTGTGCAGTACTGTACTGTGCTGAGTTGTGCAGTACTGTACTGTGCTGATTTGTGCAGTACTGTACTGTGCTGAGTGTGCAGTAGACTGTACTGTGCTGAGTTGTGCAGTACTGTACTGTGCTGAGTTGTGCAGTACTGTACTGTGCTGAGTTGTGCAGTACTGTACTGTGCTGAGTTGTGCAGTACTGTACTGTGCTGAGTTGTGCAGTACTGTACTGTACTGTCTGTGCTAAGTTGTGCAGTTGCAGTACTGTACTGTACGTGCTGAGTTGTGCAGTACTGTACTGTGCTGAGTTGTGCAGTACTGTACTGTGCTGAGTTGTGCAGTACTGTACTGTACTGTGCTGAGTTGGGCAGTACGTACTGTACTGTGCTGAGTTGTCAGTACTGTAGTCTGTCGAGTTGTGCAGTACTGCTGTGCTGAGTTGTCAGTACTGTACTGTGCTGAGTTGTGCAGTACTGTACGTACGTGCGATTGTGCAGTACTGTACTGTGCTGAGTTGTGCAGTACTGGTACTGTGCTGAGTTGTGCAGTACTGTACTGTCTGATGTGCAGTCTGTAGTGCTGAGTGTCTGTACTGTACTGTGCTGAGTTGGGCAGTACTGTACATGTGCTGAGTTGTGCAGTACTGTACGTGCTGAGTTGTGCGTACTGTAGTGCTGATTGTGCAGTACTGACTGTCTGTGTGCAGTACTGTACGTGCTGAGTTGTCGTACTGTACTGTGCTGAGTTTGTGCAGTACTGTACGTATGGCTGAGTGTGCAGCTGTCTGTACTGTGCTGAGTTGTGCAGTACTGTTACTGTGCTGAGTTTGTGCAGTACTGCTGTGCTGAGTGTCCGACTGTACTGCTGAGTTGTGCAGTACTGTACTGTACTGTGCTGAGTTTCAGTACTGTATTGGTACTTGCTGAGTTGTGCAGTATCTGCTGCTGGCGAGTTGTGCAGTACTGTACTGTGTGAGTTGTGCGCTGCGTCTGGCGTTTTGCAGTACTGTACTGTGTGAGTTGTGCAGTCTGTACTGTGCATGTTGCTCGGAGTTGTGCAGTACTGTACTGTGCTGAGTTGTGCAGTACTGTTACTGTGCTGAGTTGTCAGTACTGTACGTGCTGAGTTGTGCAGTACTGTACTGACTGTGCTGAGTTGGCAGTACTGTACTTGTGAGTTTGCAGTCTGCTGTGTGAGTTGTGCAGTACTGTACGTGCTGAGTTGTGCAGTACTGTCGCTGTGCTGAGTTGTGCAGTACATGTACTGTGCTGGTTGTGCAGTTTGCGTGCAGTTGTGCTGTACTGTACTGTGCTGAGTTGTGCAGTACTGTACTGTGCTGAGTTGCAGTACTGTACTGTGCTGTGTTGTGCAGTACTGTAGTACTGTGCTGAGTGGCAGTACTGTACTGTGCTGAGTTGTGCAGTACTGTTCTGTGCTGAGTTGTGTGCAGTACTGTACTGTGCTGAGTGTGCAGTACTGTACTGTGCTGGTTGTGCAGTACTGCGTAGCTGTGTTGTGCAGCATGTCAGTTGTGGCAGTACTGTACTGTGCTATTGTGCAGTACTGTACTGTACTGAGTTGTGCAGTACTGTACTTGTGCTGAGTTTGCAGTACTGTATTACTGTACTGTGCTGAGTTGTGCGTACTGTACTGTACGTGCTGAGTTTGCTGTACTGTACTGTGCTGAGTTGTGCACGTACTGTCTGTGCTGAGTTGTGCAGTACTGTACTGTACTGTGCTGAGTTGTGCAGTACTGTACTGTGCTGAGTTGTGCAGTACTGTACTGTGCTGAGTTGTGCAGTACTGTACTGTGCTGAGTTGTCAGTACTGTACTGTGCTGAGTTGTGCAGTACTAGTTACTGTACTGTGCTGAGTTGTGCAGTACTGTACTGTGCTGGTTGTGCAGTACTGTACTGTGCTGAGTTGTGCAGTACTGTACTGTGCTGAGTTGTGCAGTACTGTACTGTGCTGAGTTGTGCAGTTACTGTACTGTGCGAGTTGTGCAGTACTGTACTGTGTGCTGAGTTTGTCAGTACTGTACTGTGCTGAGTTGTGCAGTTACTGTACTGTGCTGAGTTGTGCAGTACTGTACTGTGCGATTGTGCAGTACTGTACGTAGTCTGAGTTGTGTCAGTACTGTACTGTGCTGAGTTTGCATACTGCGGTGCGTTGTGAGTCTGTACAGTGTGCTGAGTTTGGCAGTACTGTACGCGAGTTGTGCATACTGTTGTGTGTTGTGCAGTACTGTACTGTACTGTGCTGAGTTGTGCAGTACGTCGCTGTGCTGAGTTGTGCAGTACTGTACTGTGCTGAGTTGTGCGTACTGACTGGCTGGTGTCGTATACTGTACGTGCTGAGTGTGCAGTACTGTACTGTGCTGAGTGTGCGTACTGACGTACTGTGCGATTGTGCAGTACTGTACTGTGCTGGTTGTGCAGTACTGCGCTGTGCTGAGTTGTGCATACTGTCTGTGCAGAGTTGTGCAGTACGTACTGTACTGTGCTGAGTTGTGCAGTACTGACGTGTGAGTTGTGCAGTACTGTACTGTGCTGAGTTGTGCAGATGTACTGTACGTGCTGAGTTGTGCAGTACTGTATTATGTGCTGAGTTGTGCAGTACTTACTGTGCTGAGTTGTGCAGTACTGTACTGATTGCTGAGTTGTGCAGTACTGTACTGTGCTGAGTTGTGCAGTACTGTACTGTACTGTGCTGGTTGTGCAGTACTGTACTGTGCTGAGTTGTGCATACTGTACTGTACTGTGTGAGTTGTGCAGTACTGTACTGTGCTGAGTTGTGCAGTACTGTACTGTGCTGAGTTGTGCAGTATGTACTTGCTGAGTTGTGCAGTACTGTACTGTACTGTGCTGAGTTGTGCAGTACTGTACTGTGCTGAGTTGTGCGACGTACTGTACTGTGCTGAGTTGTGCAGTACTGTAACTGTACTGTGCTTTTGTGCAGTACTGTACTGTGCTGGTTGTGCAGTACTACGTACTGTGCTGAGTTGTGCAGTACTGTACTGATTGCTGATGTGCAGTACTGACTGTACTGCAGTTGTGCAGTACTGTATGTCTATTTGCGTATGATGCTTCTAGTTCGTACTGTACTGTGCTGAGTTGTGCAGTACGACGTACTGTGCTGATTGTGCAGTACTGTACTGTGCTGAGTTTGCAGTACTGTACGTACTGTGCTGAGTTGTGCAGTACTGTACTTAGTGCTGAGTTGTGCAGTACTGTACTGACTGCTGAGTTGTGCAGTACTGTACTGTGCTGTTTGTGCAGTACTGTACGTACTTTGAGTTGTGCACTACTGACTGTCTGTTCTGAGTTGTGCAGTACTGTACTGATTTGCTTCGTACGTCTGTGAGTTGTGCAGTACTGTACTGTACTGTGCTGATTGTGCAGTACTGTACTGTGCTGAGTTGTGCAGTACTGTACTGTGCTGAGTTGTGCAGTACTGTACTGTGCTGAGTTGTGCAGTACTGTACTGTGCTGAGTTGTGCCGTACTGTACTGTGCTGAGTTGTGCAGTACTGTACGTTTACTGTGTCTGATTGTGCAGTACTGTACTGTGCTAGTTGTGCTACGTACTGTACTTGCTGAGTTGTGCAGTACTCGTGCTGAGTTGTGCAGTACTGTACTGTCTGAGATTGTCAGTACTGTACTGAGTGCTGAGTTGTGCAAGTACTGACTTGCTGAGTTGTGGCAGTACTGTACTGTGCTGCGTTGTGCAGTACTGTACTGTGCTGAGTTGTGCAGTACTGTACTGTGCTGAGTTGTGCAGTACTGTACTGTGGTGTTGACGTTCTGTACTGTGACTGTAGTTGTGCAGTACGTAGTGTGCGAGTGTGCAGTACTGTACTTGCTGAGTTGTGCAGTACTGACTGTGCTGAGTTGTCCAGTACTGTACTGTGCTGGTGTGCAGTCGACTGTACTTGCTGGTTGTGCAGTACTTACGTACGTGTGAGTTGTAGTATGTATGCTGATGTGCAGTACTGCTGTCGAGTTGTGCAGTCTGCTTGTGATTTCAGTAGCTGTGGATTGTGCATACTGTACTGTATGGCTGTGTTGTGCATACTGAACGTGCTGAGTTGTGATCGTACGTCGATGTGCAGTCTGACGTGTGATGTGCAGTACTGTCGGAGTTGTGCAGTCTGCGTGCGATTGTGCTACTGTACGTCTGGAGTTAACGTCGTGCTGATTGTGCAGTACTGTGCGTGTCGTTGTGCAGTACTGACTGGCTGAGTTGTGCAGAACGTACGGCGATTGTGCGACTTCTGTGCTGAGTTGTGCAGTACTGCTGTTGTGCTGTTTGAGATGTCGTCTGTGTGTTGCAGTACGTCTGCTGAGTTTCAGTCTGTCGTGCTGAGTTGTGAGAGTACTGTATGTGCGAGTTTGCACGACACTGTGCTGAGTGTCAGTATGTGTGTGAGTTGTAGACTTACTGCTGCTATTGTGCGCTTACGTCTTGAGTTGTGCGACTGTACGGTATGGCAGTTGGTGCATTCGCTTATTTGGTTGTGCAGTACGTACTGTACGGCTGAGTTGTGCACGTACTGTCGAGGTGCGTACTGCCGTGCGAGTGTCAGTACTGTATGTGCTGAGTAGTGCGTCTCTATGTCGTACGTGCTGAGTGTGCGTCGCTTGGAGTTGTCAGTACTGATTGCGAGTTGTGCATACTGTACGACGTGCTGAGTTGCAGTACTGAGCATGTGCGAGTTGTGAGCGTCTGTACTTTGCTTTGCTGACGTTTGCTACACTGTGCTGGTTGCATACTGCCTGGCGATTGCAGTACTGTACTGTGCGTTGGCGACGTACTGTGCGATTTGCGACTGTGTGCGATTGTCATACGTAAGATTTGCGGTTGCAGTACTGAGGCTGAGTGAGCCTGTACTGGCTGTTGTCGTACTGTACTGGCTGAGTTGTGCATACTGTCTTCTGAGTTGCATACTGTATGTGCTGAGTTGTGCATACTTACGTGCTGTTGTGCAGTACTGGGGGGGGGGGGGGGTGGGGGGGGGGGGGGGGGGGGGGGGGGGGGGGGGGGGGGGGGGGGGGGGGGGGGGGGGGGGGGGGGGGGGGGGGGGGGGGGGGGGGGGGGGGGGGGGGGGTAGGGGGGGGGGGGGGGGGGGGGGGGGGGGTGGGGGGCTGCTGTCTTGAGTTGTGCAACTGTAGCTGCACTGTGTGAGATTGTGCAGTACTGTACTGTATTGCTGATTGTCGTACTACTGTGCGAGTGTGGTCGTACTGTATTTCTGTACTGTGGCTGATTGCAGTACTGTACTTGCTGAGTTTGCAGTACTGTACTTGCTATTTGCAGTACTGTACTGTGCTAGTTGTGATACGTACTGTCTGTTGAGTTTGTGCGTCTGTACTGTCTGGTTTGCAGTACTGACGTGCGATTGTCGTACGACTGTGATGTGCAGTACGTACTGTACTTGGAGTTGGAGTACTGTATGTGGAGTTTGAGTACTGTACTGTGCTGAGTTTGCAGACGTACTCGGTATTGTGCGTACTGACTGTTGGGTTGTGCAGTACTACTGTGGCGTTGTCATACGTCTGACTGTGCTGTTGTCTACTGTACTGGCGATTGGCAGCGTACTGTCTGATTGTCACGTACGTGCTGATTGTGCATTTCTGGGTAGCTTGTCTGTGCTGTTGTGCAACTGCTTGCGAGTGTCGTAACGTCTGACTTGTATTGTCAGTCTGTACTGTTGAGTGTGCTAACTGTACTGTTAGCTATGCTGAGTTGTGCGACTGTACGTGCGAGTTGTGCAGTACTGTATTGTGCTGAGTTGTCAGCTTACTGTATGTGCTGAGTTTGCAGTATGCTGTGTATTTGCAGTACTGCTTCTGAGTTGGCATACTGTTGACTGTGTGAGTGTGCAGTCTGTATGTACTGTGTGGGGGGGGATATGAGTCTGAGTTTGCATTGCTGTGTGATTGTGCAACTGTCTGTGCGAGTTGTGCAGTACTTCTGTGCTGAGTTGTATTACTGTATTTGTAGTCGGGTCTGTGCTGTGTAGTCGTGTGCGTTGGCTTCTGTTCGCTGAGTGGCAGTTGTACGTGTAGTGGGGTGTTGTGCTGCTGTGTGTTGTGTATGAATGTATGTGCGAGTTGTGTGGTGGGATTGGTGACTGTGGTGTTGGTATGGTGTGCTGATTGTGCAGTACTGCTGTGCTGTTGTGCAGTCTGCGGGGGTGCAGATACTGTGCTGAGTGTGCAAGGGACTGTGCGAGTTGGATATCGTTTGGGGTGGGTTGGGGCGGTTGGCAGTACTGTATTTGTGGTAGTTGGATGTGACTGAGTGCAGTTGTGCAGTGTAGTGTGTTGGTGTTGGGTTTATTCTGTGCTGATGTGCAGCTGATGCTGAGTTGTGGCTGTCTGTGGGTGCAGTACTGTACTGTCGAGTTGTGGCTACGTACTGTGCTGAGTTGTGCAGTACTGTACTGTCTGTTGGTGCAGTACTGCACTGTGCGATTGTGGCAGTACTGTACTGTGCTAATTGGCAGTGTGTACTGACTGTGCTGGTTGGTGTACGTTGCTGAGTTGTGCAGTACTGCGCTGGATTGTGCAGTACTGTGCGGCGGTTGTGCAGTAGTGTGTGCTGTGTGTTGTGCAGACTGTTGTGCTGAGTTGTGCAGTACTGTAAGGCTGAGTTGTCAACTGCTGTGTGCGTTGTGCAGTACTGAGTGCGGTTGATTGCATTTCAGTCTGATGTGTTAGTCTGTTGTGCAGTACTGTCTGTGCTACGTGTACGTCTGAGTTGTCTGAGTTGTGAGAAGTACTGTCTGCTGCGGCTGTGCATGCTATTTACTGTGCTGAGTTGTGCAGTACTGTACTGTACTGTGCTGAGTTGTGCAGTACTGTACTGTCTGAGTTGGTAAATGTACTGACTGGGGTGTGTGCAGTACTGTACTGTGTGAGTTGTGCAGTACTGTACTGAGTTGTGAGTACTGTCTGGCGAGTTGTGCAGTGTCTGACTGTGCTGAGTTGTGCAGACTGTACTGTCGGGCTTTGTGCAGTACAGTACTGTGTGAGTTGGCGTACTGTGTACTGTGATTGTGCAGTACTGTACTGTTGCTGGTTGTGCATCCTGTCTGTTTTGTATTGTGCAGTACTGTACTGACCTTGTGCTGTTGTGCAGTCTGTATGCTGAGTTGTGCAGTACTGTACTGTGCTGAGTTGTGTATTACTGTACTGTCTAGTTGTGCAGTTGAGTACTTGTTGTGATTGTGCAGCGTACTGGCTGTGTTGTGCAGTAGTCTGTCGTGGTGCATACTGTACGAGGAGTTGGCCATACTGTACTGTGCTGTTGTGCAGTAGTACTGTAGTGGAGTTGTGCTACTGTCTGTGTAAGTTGGGGTACTGTAGTGCTTGTGGTTGTGCAGTACTGTTTGTGCTGAGTGGCAGTACTGTACTGTTTGAGTTGTCAGTACGTACTGGTGCCGTTGTGAGGACGTACTGACTGGCTGGTTTTGCAGTACTGTACTGTGCTGAGTTGTGCAGTACTGTCGTCTGAGTGTGCAGTACAGCGGCTGCGAGTTGTGCAGTACTGTACGTGGAGTTGGCAGACTGTACTGTGTTGTGCAGTACTGTACTGTGCTGAGTGGCAGTATAAGGGGAGTTGTGCATACTATGCTGGTGGCAGTACGGTACTGTCTGTTGCTATGTCGTCAGTACGTACTGCGGTTGGCGCAGGTACTGTACTGATGTGTTGCAGTACTTGGGGTTGTGCAGATGTCAGTCGTAGTTTGCAGTCGTACTGTACTGGGGATTTTCCAGTACTGTACTGGCTGCTTGTGCAGTACTGTGTTGTGGGTTGCGTCTGGCTAGTTGTGCAGACTGTTGCTTGTGCAGTTGTGCAGTTCTGTACTGTACTGTGCTGTGTGTGCTGTACTGAGTTACTGTCTGATTGTGCAGTACTGTACTGTGGATTGGTGAATTACGTACTGTCTGTCTGTGGCTAGTTGTGAGTACTGCTGTGCGTTTGTGCAGTACTGTTGGCTGAGTTGTGCAGTACTGTACTTCGGGTTGCTGCAGTATGTACTGTGTGGTTGTGCAGTAGCGTCTGCGAGTTGTGCAGTACTGTACTGACTGTGCTATTGTGCAGTACTGTACTGTCTGTGAGTTGTGCAGACTGTACTGTGCTGGTGTTGGTGCAGTATGTACTGTCTGTGTGTGCAGTAACTGTACTGTGCTGGTGTGAGTTGGCAGTACTGACTGTACTGTGTGAGTTGTGCATTACTGTACTGTGCTGAGTTGGCAGTACTGTACTGTACTGTGCTGGTTGTGCAGTACGTTTGCGGTTGTGCAGTACTATGTACTGTGCGGGTTTGTGCAGTATGTTCGATGTGCTGATTGTGAGTACTGTGTACTGTCTGATGTGTGCAGTACTGTACTGTCTGATTGTGCGTTGTACTGTACTTGTAGTCTTAGTATGTGCAGTTTGCCGTACTGTACTGTGCTGAGTTGTGCAGTATGTACGTGTGGTGTTGCAGTCTGTGCTGTGCTGACTGTGCAGGACTGTACGGTGAGTGTGAGTGCTGTACTGTGCTGAGTTGTGCAGTACTGTGGTATTGCTGAGTTGCAGTTTGTGTGATTGTGAGTCTGTACTGTACTGTGCTGAGTGTGCGTACTGTACTGTGCTGGTTGTGCAGTACTGTGTGTGAGTGTGTACTGATGGCTGTGGCAGTACTGTACTGTTGTGAGTTTGCATACGTGTGCTGGAGTTTGTGCAGTACTGTACTGTCTGGCTAGTTGTCAGTACTGTACTGTGCGGTTGTGCAGTACTGTTTTGTGAGTTGTGCAGTACTGTACTGTGCGAGTGGTTGTGACGTACTGTACTGTGCTGAGTTGTGCAGTACTGTACGTGGAGTTGTTGCGTACTGACTGCTGGTGTTGGCAGTTGTAGTACTGTGCTGTGTGTGCAGTAAATATGTGTGTGCTTTTGTGCTAGTGTGCAGACTGACGTTGTGCTGAGGTTGTGCAGTACTGGGTGTGCTGCAGTATTGTGCTAGTGCGGGATGTAGATACTGTATGTGTGAGTTACGTTGATTGCTGAGTTACTGTACTGTGCTGATGTGTGCAGTACTGTCAGTGTATGTGCTCTGTTGTGCATTTAGTTGTGCAGTACTGTCTGTGCTGAGTTGTGCGTAGTGTGTCTGTCAGTTGTGCTGTCTTCGCTGTGCTGATTGGCAGTTGCGACTGACTGTGCTGAGTTGTGCAGTACTGTCTGTGCTGGTTGTGCAGTACTGTCGCTGTCTGAGTTTGTGCAGTTTTACTGTGTGAGTTGTGCAGTACTGTACTGGTGGCTAGTGTGCAGACTGTTGTGCTGAGTTGTGCAGTACTGTACTGTAGTTGTTGTCAGTCTGTACTGTGGTGATGTGCGACTGTACTGTATGTGAGTTTGGGTACGTACTGTACTGTGCTGAGTTGTGCAGTACTGGCGGGGTTGTGCGCTGATTTGGTGTGGCTACTGTTACTGTGCTAGTTGTGCAGTACTGTACGTACTGTGCTGAGTTGTGCAGTACTGTACTGTGCTGAGTTGTGCAGTACTGCGCTGTGCGAGTTGTGCAGTTACTGTGCTGAGTTGTGCAGTACTTGTTATGCTGGTTGTGAGTCTGTGCGAGTTGTGCTGTACCCATGGAGTTGTACTGTACTGTATGGTGTGGCTGACTGTTGAGTTCTGTACTGTATTGGCTGAGTGTGGCAGCGTACTGTACTGTGCTGAGTTGTGCAGTACTGTATCTGTGCTGAGTTGCAGTACTGACTTGGTGAGTTGTGCAGTACTGTACTGTGCTGAGTTGTGCAGTACTGTACGTGCGAGTGTGCAGTAGCTGTCTGCTGAGTTTGGGGCTGTATCTGCTGGGCTGTTGTGTGGTATGCAGTACTGTAGTGTAGTGCAGAGTTTTGCTGATGTTGCTGCTGAAGTTGTGAGTTGTCAGTACTGTATGTGCTGGTTGTGCAGTACGGTACGGGGCTGAGTTGTGCAGAAATGTACTGTGCTGAGTGTGGTACTGTAGTCTGCTGTGTTGTGCAGTCTGTACTGCTGAGTTGTGCAGTACTGTACTGTGTGAGTTGTGCAGTACTGTACGTGTGAGTTGTGCAGTCTGTGGTGGGTTGTGCAGTACTGTACTGTCGATGGTTGGGTACGTACTGACTGTGCTGAGTTTGCAGTTGTACTGTGCTGAGTTGTGCAGTACTAGCTGTAGTGTGTACTGTCTGTCTGTAGTACTGTACTGTACTGTGTGAGTTTCAGTACTGTACTGTGCTGAGTTGGCAGTTACTGTAACTGGCTGAGGTTGTGCAGTTGTACTGTGTGAGTTGGCAGTTTCTGTCTGTGCTGAGTTGTGCAGCTGTACTGTGCTGAGTTGTGCAGTAGTACGTGTCGATTGTCAGTACTGTACTGTGCTGGTTGTGCAGTACTTTCTGTGCTGAGTTGTGCAGTTGTTACAGTCTGATGTGCAGTACTGTTACGTTCTGAGTTGTCAGTATGTACTGTGCGAGTGAGTTGTGCAGTACTTGTACTGTGCTGAGTTGTGACGTACTGTACGGTGCTGAGTTGGCAGTACTGTTACTGTGCTGTTGTGTGCAGTACTGTACGTGCTGAGTGGCGAGTACTGTACGTGCTGAGTTGTGCAGTGTCTGACGTGCTATTGTGCAGTACTGTCTGTTGCATTGTAGTTGTTTTCTGTGCCTGAGTTGTGCATACTGACTGTGCTGAGTTTTGCAGTACTGTACTGTGCTGAATTGGTGCGTCTTACGTGCTGAGTTGTGCAGTACTTACAGTGCTGGTTGTGCAGTAGTACTTGCTGGAGTTGTGCAGTATGTTAATGGCGAGTTGTGCAGACTTTGTGACTGATGTGCAGTACTGTACTGTGCTGAGTTGTGCATTTGCACTGTACTGGCTGAGTTGGCAGACTTGTATGTAAGCTGCTGAGTTGTGCAGTACTTCTCGTGGTTGCAGTCTGTACTGTGCTGAGTTGTGCAGTACTGTACTGACTGTGCTGGTTGTGCAGTACTGTACTGGCGAGTTGCAGCTGTACTGTACTGTGCTGAGTTGTCAGTACTTACTGTGCTGGTTGTTCGTCTGCACTGGCTGATTGGGGCGTTGTACTGTACTGTGCTGAGTTGTGCAGTACTGTACTGTGCTGAGTTGTGCAGTACTGTACTTGCGAGTTGTGGCCGTTTGGTTGTGCGAGTTTGCTGTATTTGATGATGTTGTGCGTACTGTCAGTACTTACTGCTGAGTTGGTTAGTACTGTACTGTGCTGAGTTGTGCAGTACTGACTGTGCTGGTTGTGTGCAGTACTGTACTGTGCTGAGTGTGGACGTACTGTACGTGCGAGTTGTGCAGACTAGTACTGTCTGAGTTGTGCAGAAGTACTGCGTCTGTTTGCAGTCTTGCGTGCTGGCTGTACTGTGCTGAGTTGTGCAGTACTGTACTGTGCGAGTTGTGCAGCTGTACAGTATCTGCTGTGGTGAGATGTATGTACTGTGCTGAGTTTGGGAGTACTGTATCTGTGCTGAGTTGTGCAGTACTGGACTTTAGGGTGCAACTGTGCTGAGTTGTGCAGTACTGATACTTGTGAGATTGTGCAAGTACGATGCTGTGGTGGCAGTACTGTACTGTGCTGGGTTTTGCAGTACTGTACTGTACTGGTTGTTGCGAGTACTGCTGATGGGGAGTGTGCTGTACTGTTGTGCTGAGTTTGTGTACTGTACGTCTGTGAGGTTGTCAGTACTGTACTTTTGCTGAGTTGTGCAGTACTGTACTGTATTGCTGAGTTGTGCAGTACTGTATGTGCTGAGTTGTGCAAACTGTACTGTGTAGTTTGCAAGTACTGTACTTATAGTGCTGAGTTGTGCAGTTGTACTGTTGAGTTGGCAGTACTGTACTGGGTTGTGCATACTGTACTGACTGTGCGAGTTGTGCAGTACTGTTACTGTCTGATTGCATATTTGTGGCTGATTGTGCAGTACTTTGTGCTGAATTGTGCAGTACTGTACTGTACTGTGCTGAGTTGTGCAGTACTGTACTGTGCTGGTGTGCAGTACTGTACTGTACTGTGCTGAGTTGTCCCGTACTGTATTGCTGAGTTGTGCAGTACTGTACTGTACTATGCTGAGTTGTGCAGTACTGTACTGTGCTGAGTTGGCAGTACTGTACTGTACTGGTGTGAGATGTGCGAGTACTGTACTGTATTGTGCTGAGTTGTGCAGTACTGTACTGTGCTGAGTTGTGCAGTATACTGTACTGTGCTGAGTTGGCAGTACTGTAACTGTACTGTGCTGAGTTGTGCAGTACTGTACTGTACTGTGTGAGTTGTGCAGTACTGTACTGTGCTGACTTGTGCAGTACTGTACTGTGCTGAGTTGTGCAATACTGTACTGTCTGTGCTGAGTTGTGCAGTGCTGTGCTGTGCTGGTTGTGCAGTACTGTACTGTGCTGATTTGTGCAGTACTGTACTGTGCTGAGATGTGCGTACTGTACTGTACTGTGCTGAGTTGTGCATTACTGTGCGTGCTGAGTTGTGCAGTACTGTACTGTGCTGTATGTGCAGTACTGTACTGTGCTGAGTTGTGCAGTACTGTACTGATGTGCTGAGGTTATGCAGTACTGTACTGTCTGGTTTTGGGGGTACTGTATGTGAGGAGTTGTGCAGTACAGTACTGTACTGGCTGAGTTGTCAGTACTGCGCTGTGCTGAGTGTGTATTACTGTACTGTGATGGTTGGCAGTAATGACTTATGTGCTGAGTTGTGCAGTACGTACGGGGCTTGAGTTGTTTCAGAGTACTGCGCGGGGCCGAGTTGTGCAGTACTGACTGTGCTGAGTTGTGCAGTACTGTACTGTCGGCTGAGTTTTGCGTATGACTGTGGGAAGGTGTGCAGTACTGTGTGCGAGGTTGTTTCAGTCTTGGGATTTTGCTGATTGTGCAGTACTGTTCTGTGCTGTGCTGAGTGTGCAGTACTGGTTTTTGTGCTGAGTTGTGCAGTACTGTACGTGCTGAGTTGTCCAGTACTGTACGTGCTGAGTTGTGCAGTCTGTACTGTAATGGCTGAGTTGTGCAGTTACTGTACTGTGCTTTATTGTGCAGTACTGCCTTGCTGAGTTGTGCAGTACGGTCTGTGCTGACTTGTGCAGTACTGTCTGTACTGTGCTGAGTTGTGCAGTACTGTACTGTGCTGAGTTGGCAGTACTGGCTGTGCCGAGTTGTGCCAGTACTGTACTTGCTGAGTTGTGCAGTACGTATGTAAATGGTGCTGGTTGTGCAGTACTGTCGTGCTGAGTTGTGCAGTACTGATTGTGTGTTGTGCATACTGTCGTGCGAGTTTTGCAGCTGTACCTGTGCTGAGTGTGCAGTACTGTACTTCTGAGTTGTCAGTACGATGTGCTGATTGTGCATACGTGTGCTGAGTTTTCAGTACTGTACTGGCTGGTTGGCAGTACTGTATTGTCTGATTGTGCAGTCGTACTGTATGTTCGAGTGGCGTACGTACTGACTTGCTGATTGTGCAGTACTGCACTGTACTGTGCTATTTGGAGTACGTACTTACTGTGCTGAGTTGTGCGTCTTATGTATGTAACTGTTATTGT